>CABFOW010002112.1:26512-45474 GCA_902141385.1 Timema californicum | reverse complement strand
GGGGGGGGGGGGGGTACATTTCTACTTGGTGCTTGTTGGGCAATGGAGGAAGTGAGAGAGGGGAGTCAAAAAAGGTAATAAAACATCTTTATGTGGTTTATGGACGACCCTTTGGAAAATGTCATAAAATATGTTGACATATGTCATAGTTAGTGATATATTTTCAATTTGGTCACTTTAATATTATTTTCTTCTTTAGAAATGTTTAGAAGATGCGAAGATGATTGTGGGTGCTGAAGTCAAAGTGAAGGAGATTTGACTTTCGACTTCCAACATTTCGAAGCGTTGCACATCCCTATTAGATATCTTATAGCACATACTTTTAAACAAGGGTATTAAATAAAACCAGTAGTTCTAAGTGAAGTGTCGGTGTGAACAAAGTATGGAGTGGGGAGATGTATTGTAAGATAAAGAATCAAATAGCCTAAGCTATTATTTATGCTTTTTAGTGAGGAATTCTTCATCTAGATATCATATTCTGGAAATCAAAAAATGACACCTAGGCATGGGAATCGAACCCGGGACCTTTGCCTTAGTGTGCTAATGCTCTGACCACTGAGCTATCCAGGAATAAACACGTATCTAGGGTCATTCTTCATTCATATTTTAAGGCAGAGTCTATGATGGACGTGCGGAGATCGTCGGCTACAAATGTGTGATCTTATTAAGATCACGAGCTAGCAAATAACGCCACCACCTTTGACTCGGTAGTTGGCCTATTGGTGCCACTTTTACAATTATTATAATTGTAAGGGATTGCATATTTAAGAGTCAAATAGCCGAAGCTATTCCAGAATATGATATCTAGATGAAGAATTTCTCACTAAAAAGTATAAATAATATCTTTGGCTACTTAAATCCTAAATATGTGATCCCTTACAATTATAATAATTGTACAAGTGGCAACAATAAGCCAACCACCGAGTCGAAGGTGGTGGCTTTATGTGATAGCTCGTGATCTTAATAAATAACACATTTTTAGCCGACGATTTCCGCATGTCCATAATAGACTCTGCCTTAAAATATGAGTGAAGAATGACCCTGAGCACGGGAAGATATCTGGATAGCTCCGTGGCTAGAGCCTCGGCGTACTAAGCCAAAGGTTCTGGGTTCGATTCCCCGTGTCTAGGTATCATTTTTCAATTTCCATAATACTATAGGATAAAGACACAGAACCATCTTGTGTTAATCCTAATACTATTCACATTCTCGTCTGTGTCCTTTGTTTAGGCCCCGTATCCAGCTCGTTCGTGAACCGGTTCGGCTGTCGACTCGTCACTATCGGCGGAGCTATACTGGGAAGCGTGTGTATGGCACTCAGTATCTTCGCTCCTAATGTGACCACCCTCTACCTCACCATCGGGGTCGGGACAGGTAGATAGACTCTTCAGATTACTGGGGATGGTGAGGTAAACTCTGCCATCACGGGGTTGGAAGGACAGGTAGATAGACTCTTCAGATTACTGGGGGCAGTGAGGTAAACTCTACCATCGTGGGGATGGGGGGGGGGACAGGTAATATACCCTGCAGTTTACTGGGGACAGTAAAGTAAATTCTACTACAGGGGTTAAGACAGGTAAATAGACCCTGCAGGTTACTGGGGACAGTGACGTAAACTCTACTATACAGCACTCACTTACATATAACAGCAATTTTTTTTAAATGTTTATACCTGAAAACACGAGTTTGTTTGCAATTGCGTTATAAGAATAATTATTTAGGTTAATGAATTTTAGGATTTTCTTAAGTCTTAAATATTAATGTCTCAGAATTACTATTTTGTCATATATTGCCCCAAATTATTCAATTTAAAGATTCCAGAAACACATTATTTATCTTCAAATCAATACTTTTAATAAATTTGACACTTTTTTTTGCACATGCCACCAGGGTTTGTAGGTTAGACATTCCTGGTCTTCTACAGGCAGTGGTGGATATGTAACAGTCATCTGAGGTTTGGGGTGCCATATAGGTGCGGGTACTTCGTCCCGATGAAATGATGTTATGATGATGATGATGATGATGATGCGGTTCCAGTAGAAGTATTAAAACTAAATTAAGCTTAGTTATCCAAACCATGATAACCGTAGGAACAATTTGGTTTGGGAAAAACACCTCTGGAACCATGGGAATCAAACCTAGGATATATATATATATGTATATATATATATATAAGGAGCCGGGAATGCTGACCAATAGATTAAAATGCTTGCCCACATTTATCATTTATCTTCATTAAGGTGGGTATCTAAGGGATGAGAGTTGCTGTTTAATAGCAAAACTATTTTTGACCAAAATAAATAAAATATTGCTCCAGTAGAAACAAAGAGGTTAGTTTTCTTCACATAGTGACATCAACAGTTTTTTTTAATTATGTATCATTAGCATTACGGTAATATATGACACACTTTTTAAATGAAGAAAAAAATCTGTCAATAAATTCCAAGACACCCTTGACAGATATTCAAGAAATATTAGGTTCACCATGCAAAATTTAGCTGTAGAAAATACAAAAACATGGATCTTTTCTCACGTCTCTTGAATCCCCACCTCAACTAATGCCTCTGCCAATAACCCACAAATTAATCAGTTTTAAAACATAGTCCATATTTCCAGCTCAGTCTAGTCTTAAGTTGCAAAGTTTCCTCCGTGAAGCATTCAAACTGTTACCCCAGGTTTTGGTTTCGGGCTGATCTACCTGCCTGCCATAGTGAGCGTGACGTGTTACTTTGAGAAGTACCGGTCGTTGGCTACCGGTATAGCCGTGTGTGGGTCTGGCCTTGGGACGTTCATATTCGCTCCTCTCACAGGAATACTCATCGAAAGCCTGGAATGGCAGGTGAGTACTTACTGGAAAATCCTCATGAATCACCAGGTATTTTCAATTTGTCGTAGTAAGAACCTTATCTGATAGCTAGAAATACAACTTTACTTTCACGTATTCATACGTCGTTACATGTGATCTGGAGGGGTTACTTTTCATAGGTATTATCATTATTCATTACCTATAAAACAACACTAATAATGTAATAAAATGTGATAATTGCTGGCTGCAAAATAAAAGTTTATATTTTCTAAGTAGGTGGCCTTGTAGTCTAGGGGTAAGGTGTCAGACTTCTGTCCTTGGTCTCGGAACAGATTTATCTGATTACCAAACCCTTCCGTCACCTCTAACAAGACGTGTATTAATCACAACTTGTGAATTTGGGGAATGCCAGGCCTCCACCGTGGTTCGGATCCCACGTTAAATCGTAGGTGGTGACCTGGTGGTCTAGGGATAAGGTTTCAGACTTCTGTGCTGGCAGCCGGGGTTCAATCCTCGGTCCCAGCACAGATTTATCAGATTACCAAACCCTTCCTTCACCTCTGACAAGACATCTTGTGAATGTGGGGAATGCCAGGCCTCCACCGTGGTTCGGATTCCACGTTAAACTGTAGGTCCTCCATTTCATCTCACACTCACCCTACCATTACACATTAGCGTAAGTGCGTGCAACCCGAACGGGTAGTAAGACGCGGTGCTAATAATAATAATAAATCGTAGGTCCTCCATTTCATCTCACAATCACCCTACCATTACACATTAGTGTAAGTGCGTATAACCCAAACGGGTAGTAAGACGCGATGCTAATAATAATAATATTTTCTAAAAGTTTCTTTCCACCAAAATCCTATTATACTTTTTATTCTCGGAGGATTAAGAGCCACTCGACAAGGTGTAAACTCTCACACGGTGCTTGACAGTTTTTAAGTCACTGCTGAATGTCAACATGTGAGGTGAAGGTGAAGTTATTTCTAGCCAAGCTCTTCATTTTGTCGGGATTAAAAAAAACTCAATCATATAAACGTTTTTAAACAAAGAAATCTTATGAGGAATCCGTTTTTCTGAATTTTAATCAACTTAAATTAAGTAAACAATTTCAAGCCCTATTTTTCTCACGTAGGATGACAGACTGTAACGTTTCAAAACAATCCGCCCCACTACTAGGTTTGCCAATCGTAGGGTTTAAAAATAAAGTTTTGAAAATATTCTCAAAATATAGAATGGTCGGTTCCCCACTAGATATTAGTTTTTTATTCATCACTGCCAGTTTATTCGTGCTGTGGCATTTGGACCATTCAAGTCGTAAGAGTTACCTCTTGTTACCAGATTTTCTCACTAGTTAGTGTAGACTTTATATTAATCGACAGTTTATAATCAATCAGTTGTATTTAGTGGTTCATCAGAGACGTATGCTCCTTTTTTCTACATGAACATCCAGCTAATCCTTTAAGTTTAGAATAATTTAAATAATTGCTGTAATTTATATATATTTGTAAGCAGGCCTAAACGTATCTACTATTTAAATTTCAAGCAAAGCACAATATTAGATGCACTATTTATGTATGTAATGAAATGATTTAGTATGAAAATATTAAATATTCTATTTATTTTATGTTTTTTAAAAGAAGGATGGTGACATAACTAAGGAGAAAGGTTGATTTTAGGAAATAATATCAGATGTATGGATAAAAAAAAAAGAAGAGCAAAAGTCGAGTGGAAAAATGATTGACATTGAATAAGTTTATAAGTCGGTTGGGACCCAAAAAATGGTTACCAGCCCCAACCTTATCCCCTTGAAATTAACTTTTATACAATTCATAAAAATATATTTATGTTACGCTTGCATCTAAATAGATTGAGTAACGATCCAGAACTTGTATAACTTAACTGTTAGAATAACCAAATATCAATTCTCGCAGATTACTGTGGACAGGACATGCAGCGCGAACGGTTGAATCCAGAACCTTTTTCAGGGTATTGACTGTAAACCCCAATAAGAAGAGATTGTTGGGAAGATCTAGACACACATGAGAGGATAACATTAGAAAGAACCTGGAAGAGATAGGGTGTAGTGAGGTGGACTGGATGGAATTAGCTCAAGAGAAGGATATGTTGTAATGAGGTCAACTGGATGTAACTAGCTCAAGATAGCTATAGGGTGTAATAAGGTCAACTGGATGGAACTAGCTCAAGATAGTGATAGGGTGTAATAAGGTCAACTGGATGGAACTAGCTCAAGATAGCGATAGGGTGTAATAAAGTCAACTGGATGGAACTATTTCAAGATAGTGATAGGTTGTATTGAGGTCAACTGGATGTAACTAGCTCAAGATAGCGATAGGTTGTATTGAGGTCAACTGGATGGAACTAGCTCAAGATAGCGATAGGGTGTAATAAAGTCAACTGGATGGAACTATTTCAAGATAGTGATAGGTTGTATTGAGGTCAACTGGATGGAACTAGCTCAAGATAGCGATAGGGTGTAATAAGGTCAACTGGATAGAACTAGCTCAAGATAGTGATGGGGTGTAATAAGTTCAACTGGATGTAACTAGCTCAAGATAGCGATAGGGTGTAATAAGGTGGACTGGATAAAACTAACTCAAGATAGAGTTAGGGTGTAATAATGGTGGACTGGATAGAACTAACTCAAGATAGAGATAGGGTGTAATAAGGTGGACTGGATAAAACTAACTCAAGATAGAGATAGGGTGTAATAATGGTGGACTGGATAGAACTAACTTAAAAGAGAGAGAAAGGTTGTTATGGGGTGGACTGGATAAAACTAACTCAAGATAGGAAGAAGTGACGTATTTTTTAAGTTCGGCAATGAACTTTCGAGCTCTTAATGCCATAGAGTAAGTAAGCAAATACACTATCTGTAATAAAGAGAAATATGTGGTAAAATCAATCTTATTCAAATATGGAAGAAACCTATATTTAGTTAAGAAAATATGTTATTTAGATAATTTAAATTTGGTATAAAGCTTATTATTATCTCAAATGTTGTGGTATTGCTAAACAATGAAGACCTCACACGGTCCAATGCAGTAAAACTGAAAAATGTAAACTTTAAACCTAACCTATTTTATTTGTTAATAAAGAAATATATACATTTCCAAGAAAGTATCCTCGAAGTTTCACAATATTTAAAACAATGTTTGATATTCTCCCTCAGGGTGCCATGTTGGTAATCTCAGGTCTAGTGCTATCATGCGCTCTGCTGGGGATTATGTTCCGTCCCTTGGAGATAGAAGATCCAATTCCTGTCTCTCCCAGCCCTAAGTTCCTGGAGGCGAACACTGTCAACAAGTATGAGCTGGTTCCATCAGACGCTATCACAGATCTTCACTCTGCAGCCAAGAAGAACAGCTCAGAGCATGACCTCAGTACCGCGGTAAACGGTCTGCACAGGCCTCACAGCATCAGTCACTTCACCACCATACCCAGGTGAGGTTCTTTATAAACTGTGGCGTCCTCAGCCAGGAAGAACATCTCAGAGCATGAGGGTATTCATAAGCACACATCATCAGTCACTTCACTACCATACCCAGGTGAGGTTCTTTATAAACTGTGGCGTCCTCAGCCAGGAAGAACATCTCTATACTCCACGGGGAGGTGGGGGTGTGGGAACCACACACACATTTACCTTTCATAATGTTTTTTATTTTAAGATTTTTTTTTAACACAACTTCTTATAAGTCGCTGAGCTTATTTTGCTATAAATAGATGGACCTATCTAAATATTATAGTCTTATCATTAATTGAAAGGTTTATTACGTGACATTTCTAATATCACAGTCAGAATATCAGGTCATGAAGAAAAAAACAATAATGTTCAAAGTGGAAAATAAATATTGCTTCCATAGATCTTAAAGTGCGATGCACCAAATATGGTTAAAATGAGAAAGTTGCATAATCAAAATGCCGCAATTTATTTTTTTAAGAATTGTTGGTGTAAGCTTTTGATTATTTCTGCTTATTTTAATTATGGAACATTAAGTTTCACTAGTGTCCAAATAATTAGTGCTTACCATTTTATCGTTTAAGGTCTTGGACTCTTATACTCTTTCCCCTGTAAACTGTTTAAAAGTTGATAAGAATGACGGTTGCCCTCAGGACGGCGAGAAGTCAACCTTTTCACGTGGCGAAGGGCTCCGGAGGGACGGACGCCACGCGTCTGGCGCTTAGCCAGCCTGCGCTTCTTACGTCCCCGGATAACAAGTTCAACTTCGGTAGCCAAAGTTTGCGGCGGAAGAACAGCGGCATAATGCACAGGAAGGACATATTTTACAGGGGCAGCCTGCACAACATTCCATATCACAGGTTTGTGCTTGCGCGTGCACAAGGGAGGCGATAGCATGCCTTATTAAACAAGAACAGTTAAAAGGTTTAACAAAGGGATGGTTAGCTAGCTCCAAAACGGGCCGGGATACGATCACAACGCTGAGGGTGGATTGAAAGTAATTCCCCAATAACATCCTTAATAAGTTTCCTCAAACTCCCTCTTATGATTTTATTAATTTTATACTAGGATATCAGGTGACCTGGTGGTCTAGGGGTGAGGTGTCGGACTTCTATGTTGGGGGTACGGGTTTCAATTCTCGGTTCCGGCACAGATTTATCTGATTACCAAACCATTCCTTCACCTCTTACCAGACATCTTGTGAATGTGGGGAATGCCAGGGCTCCACCATGGTTCGGATTCCACGTTAAACTGTAGGTCCTCCATTTCATCTTGTATAACCCGAACGGGTAGTAAGATGCGGTGCTAGTAATAATAATAATAATAATAATAATAATAATAATAATAATAATAATATACTAGGATATATAGTCCACGTTATTGATGACAAACTAAATAATACGAATAAATTAATGAATAAGTTCTAGTTATTCCTCTCCGTTTTTTTGTAATAATTTATTACAAGTTTAGGGAGGAGGGGTATTATTACAATGGAACTGTATACCTTGGATAATATTGAGCCTAACGAAAGAATGTAACTTTGGAAAAATCTCACTAGAGCAGCTGGTTTATAATTGACTTCAATCTCCTGGTTCGGAGTAGGGTGCTCTAACTTTGAGACAAACCTTTGATTTTCCCCATAATATTAGTTAATATTCTTATTTTCATCTAGTATTTTTAAAGCCAAACTATTTTTAATAAAATAACAATGCCAAAATATATGACCCAGTTTTCCTTCTAAACAATTAGATGAATTAATTAAGTAGGTAAAATTTATGACAAGAATATTTATTATTTGAGAACACTGCTAACCAAAGTATTTAACAGGTATTAAATTATTGTATAATCTCCCCCGTTGTTAATTCAAATTAATGTCCTGGGCATATACTAGAACGTATCATAGGTCTCATACATCAGCACACTTGTTAGATAACAGTATAGAATAGCAAATTGGCTTAATTAAGTGACTGATTAGCGAACTTTTTAATCTCAAGGATTTTTTTCCACAGTGAATTTTTCCATCACTCTTCCAGGGAATGCTAATTAAATGACTTAAAATTCACCCTCCTTATACTCTTTTTCAAATCTAGAACAGACTACGTTTATAGATAATTTCAATATAATAATGAGTAAAATTACAACAAATAATTTAAAAAATTACTTCGAGACTGGCCACAACTTTCAACTGTCTCATTAATTTATTGCCAAAAGTTGAATAGTGTACTAAACTAGTCACTTCCTCTACAGTATATTTTGATGATATTCCCTTTGCCGATCATCTGGAGTCAACTGTTCATGTCTTTGTTGTAGGTCCGCCCCGCGGCTTACCCAAGACAAGGTAGCGGAGGAAAGCCAGCCTCTGAAGCTGGTTGTGGAGCGCGAACGCACTTCATGCTGCGCCGAGACTAGGGAGACTCTCAGAGAGATGCTGGACTTCTCTCTCCTCAAGGATCCTGTATTCATCCTCTTCACCGGATCCAACTTCCTGACCAGCATAGGCTTCAACATGCCATATCTTTACATCGTAGTACGTGGTCTCCATACTTTGAAACTCTATTCTATACTTCATTCGCCTCAGGGCTCCTTCATTTATCCTCTTCACCGAATTTAACATTCTGACCAGCATATACTTATATATGCTTTTCCATTTCAAGGTCTTCATTCTACAGCTATAGGTTACTATAGTAAGCCATTTTAAGAGCAGATATTTATTGGTTAAAATTTTTGGGAATTGTGTAGAGGAATAAGCAAATCAACTCTTAGTCATTTATTCAAGAAATAAAACAATGACGACGAGTTTGATATAGTGTTTATGTGTAGTACCCAACAATAAGTTTGGTTAGATCCTTATTAGTTACACCATCAGAGATAAAGCCTAGACGGCAGTAAAGAGACTTACTGGGGTAATGAGGAGTGAGAGGTAGTTTTTCCCGTTGCTGTCATCACTGAAACAGAAGGTACTATTGCACATCAGTCTACCCAAGTCCCCCAAAATTCTTCAATATAATACAATAACAAAATTGAACCTTTCTAGATCCATAGTTTACCAATGTAAACATATTTATAGTGGTTTAGTCAGTCGCACAGACAATGTAGTGAACTCATTGGGGTCAGGGTTCAAACGTGATCGTAGTTAGGTGAACTACTCTATCAGGACAGAGGTTGTTGGATTTTCTTAGAACTATATCTAATTTAGTGATTGAAATTGGGTATTATGAGCTAGTTGATAGCAAGTACTACCAATGTAGTGCAATACTGAAGGGGAAAAAAGTTAAGAACAACACAATGAAAACATGTCTTCATAGTCCAAGTTTATTCCATTTCTCCATCGTTGATTTGTTTAACTGAAGTTGTACTGAGGAAAACTGTTGTCCGTGCTTTCGGAAACGCTGGATTAACGTTATGTTCCGTATTGGCCCAATTTGAGCACCAATCACATGCGTTTCTTTGGTGACAAACAATAACAACCACGTAGTTTAGTTGGTAAATAAAGAATGACAGATTGCGCACGTTTTGATGTTCAGAGCAGGCTCTTATCAGAAGAACGTGACACAAAATTTTTATTATTGGTCAAGTGTAGAAACCTGGTTTTAAGATACATGCCTTATTGGCCTTAGACATGTTCTGAAGGGTTGAACTTAGGATAATGACCAACCAGCTCAGAGAGTCGCTGAGATTTGGTGGAGATGAATTGTAGGGCATTTTGCTCTTCAAATGTTATGGGATTCCCTACAGATATGCTCTCAAACACTAATATTCCCATTTCACTTTAGTTTTAGTGATATAAAACTCAACTGGAATGCTCAGATCTGTACTGTGAGATCGGCATTCGATTCTATTTTTGGTCGTGTTAAATGGGTAATTTTTTTATCATTGTTATGTTTCACTGTTTTTTTCCCCCTTTTCTATCCAAGGGAACGTTCATTAATTGCCTTTGAAAATAAATTCCCCATATTGCCTTGTTGGACAGGCAAATATATATATTTTTTTTAAAGACCCAAAAATGTGTTTAGCATCAGTGAACAACACTTAAAGAAAAATGTTATTATAATCCTTTACTAGTCGCGTTATACAGCTGAAATGATACTTTGCCTTTTGTTTGTTGTAGGCTCAAGCTAAGGAGAGGGGTGTGTCCGAAAGCTATGCCAACTACCTGCTGTCTGTTATAGGCATTGCCAACCTTGTTGGCCGAATTATCCTGGGTTATATTTCAGATAAACCGTGGATCAACAGACTGGCGATATACAACACATGTCTCACACTATGTGGACTGGGTTCGTATGAATTAGTCACCTTTTTAAAATTAACCTTAACTCTAAATTCTCTGTTAAATTACATTTTTAATCTTCTCACTTTTCACTAATGATACATTTTTCGGTCCTGCCAGGGATCGAACCCGCGGCCCTTATTTCAGTAGACAGACATGCTACCGACTGAGCTGAGGTAACGGACTATATATCAATGGGTAGCCAATCAATATATACCCCAATTTTTTTTACAGATGTACATGTCTGACAGAAAAAGTGAATAAAACTTATTTCAGATATTTTTTCGTCAAGTGGTGTGATATGCAGTTATCAACTTTTTTTCTGTAGATATTACAAATAATCAACATTAATAATATAGTAAAATCAATTATAACCACCAAAAATATGTTTGTATTTTCTTAAAGGTGATCCAAATATCCATTCGTAAGAGTATTAAGCTATGGTTAATTTTTTATATATTTATACGCTGCAACCAGCACTGAACGATTTTGTTCATTCAATTTTAATATGATATTGTATTTATCACCATGTATTACTACCCGTTCGGGCTATACTCTCAAGTACTAATTACTCTAATGAGTTAGGAATTGGGAAGGTTGAATATAGAGGAAGTGAACCCGCATTTGTGTGAAGGGAGTGTGTTAAACTATTTAGGGGACTCCTCCCCTCCCCCCAAGTTTCCTCGAGCGAGATTTGAACCTCGATCTCCGCTTCCTCGGCAGCCTAGCTCAACACAAAACTAGTACGTTAGCTAAATATGCCACCTAGGCGGGTCAATTTTAATATGATTTTTTTTATATAGCAGAGACAGTTCATTGATAACAACCTTAAAATGGTTCACAGTAGGTTGGTAGTAACTGTAAGTTTAGTAACCAGCCTAGATATCACTTTAACTAGGACAAAGTTAACAAACATAAATATCATAACTTAATGTTTATATATAAATTTAATCAGACAGTTACAGTTAAATTTTCATAGGGAGAGTCTTATCTGACAGCTAGAAAAATAACTAGATCAACGTTCATGTTTTAAACTTTCAATTCATGCCATCTACAGCTGTCAACCTTAATATACATTATAAAACCTAACAAATAACAGCAATAATACGATAAAACGTTATCAATGTTGGCAGAAAAAAAGTTTGTGTTTTATAAAAGAAATTTCTTACTCAATTTGAACAGTACAAGAAATTTGTAGAACTAGGTGTGCGCCAGCTCACGTGACTCGGCAGCCAATCCTCAACCGGATGTATAAATAATGCTTCCTCCCCACAAACCTTTCCATCTGGCTTATTTTATCATAATTACTCCAAGCAAATGCGATTGCATTTCCTTAAATCTTACTTGTCTCACTCTTTTATTTTAGACTAGTAGAAGTATCTGGTGTTGCCCGGGGTAACCATGCAATGCATTTCGTGGTTACCGTGGGCAACGCATTTCTGTTCTTCAAACAGACAGGGGGAAAAAATCTCTTCATTTTATTTATCCCGACCCAGTTTTTAAAATATTTAAAAAAAAATCTAGTCAAAAATTTAAAATCCCAGCTTCAAGGTGCAAATGTTTGTGCACAGGGTCTATTAATTTTAAGATTTTAGCCCTCTGCGTCTGGAAGATATAGAGCATTTCTCATGACAGACATACAGACAGATAGACAAACAGCAAAATTCTTAATTGGGTATTAATAATAGAGAGCGGGGATATGGAGAAAATAGGAATAGAGCACCAACATTGGTGGACACGTAGACTAACTGTCAGGCTCATCTAGTCTGTATTTCCGGTGACAAGGATGTTGGGACTCACATCCCCGCCGGGTGAACTGAGGCTGTTTTTACACAAATTACTTCCCACTTTCACTCCATACAAATACTGTTACATTTAATCTAAATCATACCTTTCTCATCCATACTCAATTATCGCAACTAAAATGCGTATAGCCCGGCTGCGTAGTAAGATGCGATGGAACACAAAAAGGAAAAGTGTGAGAAAAGAATATAAAAGCTAAAATAAAACATAATCAAAATGAACTTGTCCAGTGACAAGATGAACCAGCCGAGGGCCTAGCGATATGTTCTCTTTCCAGCGCTTCTTACTACCCATCCAGGTAAAACGCATTTAATTAAACTATTGGAATAGTCATGAGGAAAATAGAATTTCAAGTAATCCAAATTTATGTGAAAGAAGATAAGGAAACTATTTAGGGGGAGAACCTCATTAAATCCGGCTAGAATTCTAACCCCAAGCCACCCTGTCACTTACAAATTAGACTAAATGAGCCTGACATTTATGATAGGTGTATAGATCATTCAACCGGAACTGTTTGTTATTTCGTATACTGGGAGATTAGTTAACCGACGGTGACCTGGAGGTCTAGGGGTAAGGTGTCAAACTTCTGTGTTACGGGTCTGGGGTTCAATCCTCGGTCCCGGCACAGATTTATCTGATTGCCAAACCCTTCCTTCCCCTCTGACAAGACGTGTATTAATCACAACTTGTGAATGTGGGGAATGCCAGGTCTCCACCGTGGTTCGGATCCCACGTTAAACTGTATGTCCTCCGTTTCATCTCACAATCACCCTACCACTACACATTAGCGTAAGTGCGTATAAACCGAACGGGTAGTAAGACGCGGTGCTAATAATAATAATAATAATAATAATAATAATAATAATAATAGTTAACTGACGAGACTCCCACTTCGGTGGCCGCATGTTCAAATGCACTACTCTCACAGTAGAGTAGACTGCCGATGACAGGGAGATCGAAGTTCAAATCTCGTTTGGGTGTACTGAGAATGGTTTCTCAAAATGGTTTTTCATTCTACTTTCACTCAAATGTGGGCACACTTCGACTAAATTAACCTTCCTCATCCTTAAAACCATTAACGTAATTAGTACATAAGCATATATCCCGAACGGGTAGTAAGACGCCAAGAAGAAACAGAGAACTGACGAGTCTAGAATAATCGTACGGCCTCTTAGTTCTTCTTCCCACCAGCGAGAGTTCTAATAATTCTAACATGTTATTTCGATCCAGGAACAGCTATGAGTGCCTTTTGTAGAGACATGTGGACGTTTGCCTTCTATGCCTCCGTATTCGGGTTCACGATAGGCGCGTACGTCGGGCTCACGTCTGTCATCCTGGTGGATCTTCTGGGCCTGGACAAGCTGACCAACGCCTTCGGGCTTCTTCTGCTCTTCCAGGGTATCGCATCCTTCGTGGGTCCACCCATCGGAGGTACGCGAGAGTGGCGTTGTTACTTGGGGTGCAAGGGACTTGGAAATTTGTCACTTGAGGTGCGAGAAAAGCCAGTGCTTTTGCAGTTATAATGGATTTTTTTTGTTGACAAAATTAATAAAGTATTGCTCCAGTACAAACATAGAATTTAATTTTCTTCATATGATGACCTTGAAATTTCTTGAATATCTTTCAAGGGTGTCCTGGAATTTAATTATAACATTTTATCTTGATTTAAAAAGTTTCTCAACTCATGACAGATATTCAGGAACTGTTAATATCACCATGTGAAGAAAATTAAACCCTATGTTTGTACTGGAGCAGTTGTTTTTTGGGGAAAAAAATTGCCATAAAAACTGAAAAAAGCACTGCCCCTTTTTCACGTGTCCATCCATCCCACGTTAACAAAACAGGATGATAATAGTACGTTTTAAGCGACAGTATCATCACAATAAAGACAATAGAAATCGTGGTTGATAAAAAAACACCTTAACGTGATGTCCTTGATAGGAATACTGTTATAATAAGAAGGTTAGGGAATAAATGAGGTCCTCAAAGAATTGGAAGTAAGCAGAGTGTAGGGTACACCCCAGAAAATGGTTGGGAATCGACAAATTAAAAAAAGGCAAAATGCGAACAACAAACTCAAAATGGCACTTTCCATACCACAACATAACTGACTTCACTTCTCTCAATGGAAATCATAAAATTAAAGGAAAGGAAAAAAATATACAGCAGATGATTTTAAAAGTATTTAAGTAAACATTGATCATAGAATATTTGAAATTCTTTGAGCCAGGAGTGAAATAATATGTATAATAGACATCTCTTTTTATTTTACACCTGTAAAAGAGCAGAGGGACAATACAAATTATATGATAAATAGGGAGGGGCCAGTGGGATCACTAGCAAACTAACGTTCCCTTAACGTAACGTAAATAACCATAGTTTGTGATCAAGATTTTCGTAACGTTGCGTACAACGGGAGCAAAAGCACAGACATTGAGCTTGGACAATTTGAAGACTAATTATTCACTGAAATGGAGCTAGAGCATTTAGAGCAGATTAGGTTTAAAAAACAACTTGCAATAGAAACCTGTTTTGGATCTACAAAATAGAGAGTACGAATAGTTCACGACGTCTTGATGTTCGCGAGACGTGTGCAACCGAACAATACCGATGAAGGCGTCTGTATACACCATAAACCAACAAATGAAGAAGTATATAACTGCGTTAACGTTGTCTGCAGTGTTGTTCACTCACCGGATCACGGTGCGCGTAGCGTGAGAGCTATCCTCTGGACAACTCTTACGTTAAGTAAACTTCACGTCAACGTTAAGTTAGTGCATCATTATGGCTTCCATTTGAAAACGTTAAGTGAACGTTACATTTGTCGTGATCTCGGCACTAGTCTCCCTCCCCAATTCTGTGTTTTGGGAGGATCAAACGAACCAACTAACATTAGATGGTGTATAAATAGCAGAACGTATTCTTTAAAGTTCCGATAGGGTCCGATAGCTGCACCAATCGAAGTGAAATATTTTAGAATAGGTGTTCTTAAGGTGCTAGAATAGATGGTTAGAAATTCTTCAAGCGCAGAAAACCAAGTGGGTGTATAAGGTTACTGGGTGGAGCTGTCTGACAGTGGAACAATTAGGGGAGAAGGAAAATACAAATGAAAAAACAAAAAAAATCTGTTGTGACTCTCCTATTAAATTACATCATCAAAGATCCATTCTACGCTCCTATACTAGTTACCTTTAGCTCTTAATAATCAGTCAAATTAGGTGGATTTTAATTTTTTTTTCAGAATAGAAAATTTCAACTTTTAAACTATGATTATTTGTAATAGAATTCAATTTTTTGTAAAGTTGTACAATTTGATTTAATTTTGTATAAAAAACATAGATATATGATGTAATATAATAATATAAGCACTATAATTTGATTCATATATGAAAACAAATTGCAAAACTTTACCAAATATTGAATTCTATTTCAAATAATTTTAATAGTTCCTTATTACATTATTAAAATATTTTCCAAAAATTTTCATATATATATGATCATATAGCTGTGCGATATTCCAGTAAACACCTAACGCCTGTATTTAGCCTAAGCGCGACATTTGATGGTCAATATCTCAGCCACCTCGGCGTGTGCACACTAACAGCACTATACAATACGTTTACTGTTCCCACCAGGTTTCCTGTACGACGCGCTGGGCTCGTACGACTACGCGTTCTACGTGGCGGGCGTAACCATAGGGGCCAGTGGACTTATACTGTTCTTCATCCCATACCTGCAGAGGAGAACCTTGAGGACGAACGTAAAACAGATGCTCGTGGTCGTTAATGGAAACGTCATTGTCTAGTCAGACTGTAAGTTGGGCTTTAGTCGGGAATACGGTTGAAATCAGGAATATAATGCACTTTAAAGATTCAGCGTCACGTTTTAGTCCCATATCACGGCCAATTAACCAGGAAATTAGATACAATATTACGATCGGACCAGAAATCTCATCAAATGGCGGTTTTCTGAATTCTTCACTTGCCAACAGCAAAATGGGGATTAGTTTAGTAGTGTTTTTAATTAAATATATATATATATATTTAAGTGGTAAAACTATTTTATTGGTCTAAATTCCATTGTTAATGATAATAATAATAATAATAATAGTATGTCTGGGCTACATCACTCTGTAACTAAGTTTGTGGAAAGATTATCCAGTTCTAACGTATCGTTGCCCAGGGGACGCCCGAATGTATTAATGGTACATCCTTTCCGTGGAGGATCTTTCCATGTCCCGATGAGGTGAGAGGATGATGATAGTGAATATGACGGGGAGGGGGGAGTCAATGCATATCTTAACCTAGCTTGAGCCTAATTAACCAAACCCTGGCTATCATGGGAACTATTTCCTTTTCGAGAAAAAATCCGCCGGTAGGCTGGCAACAAGAAGTCGAATCCGGAACATCTAGTTCATCAACCGGGGTTTTAATAACGACTATACCACGAGATCAGTTGATTCCACTGCTGTCCAAAGTAGAATACAGAAAACATTACCACGATGCGTCGTATATTTCGAGCTGTGTTACCAACCGTAATTAGGAATCACCGCGGGGTGGGGTGGGCTCGTTAGGAGAAACAAATCAAGATAATACTTTCTAATTATTATGTGATGTTTGAGAAAATAGCTACTTTCACACCACGTCTTATTACACGCGCTTATTAACACTAAGAAAGGTAGTAGTTTAGAGAAAAAGAAAGCGAATTTGTGCTGATGGAGAAGAGGAACCCAATGATGAAAAACCATCCTCAGTACAACTGGTCGGGATTCAAACGTTGGGATTCTCATAATATTCAAACCAGATCAGACAAGTTTGACGCTTAAGTCCACGTGACCACCAATGCAGGTTGCGATTAAAGTAAAATTTTGGATGGTAAAACTATCATAGTACTGTATAACCCGGACACCGGTAATTCAAGAATTTTAATTATAGCTAGCCAGACATATGGAAACATAAACAAAGACATCAGTCTCGTGTTGTCTGCTTTGCCGGTGATGCGACCAGGATTTGAATTCCCACTGGGAACGATGAGATGTTATTTTACTAGAATGGTTTCCCGCTCTCCCTCAATGAAAATGCTGTTACATCTCCTCTAAATGTCACCATCCACCTCCTACTCCAACCATTCGGATAGCTCGGACGAGTAGTGGGACGTAGAACACATGAAATTATTAGGTTATCAATTTTACCATTCAAAGAGGGGTGGAGTGTTAAAGTGGGCCATTTCTATATCCCCATGCCCCTCTTTCCTCTCACCTCTCACCCAAGATAGCAAATAATTTTAATTAAAATGTTAAATCAATTAAAGTAGGCCTACAAATAAAACACAGATCACTGAAGATGTGTAAAATATAATGATGGGTACACTCCTATAAATCTCGAGTCCGAATCTTAAATCTTCCTTAGAATCTCGAATCTTCAAACAGATACAGTTTTTAACATTTTATAAAACATTCTAAAGTAGTTTAAAGTAAGGAGTGGTACCAATTAAAGTTAAGACTTTAAACTATCTAATTTATTAAATTGAAATTCTAAACATTTTGTTATAGCTATTCCTGAGATTTCTCTCTAAGTCTTAACTTTAATAGATACAGTTTTAGTTAAAGGGAAAATATTAAAAGTGTTATGTTAAAAAAATGTTGTTTTAAGACTTGGTGTCACTGAAAAATTATATTTGGTTTGTTATGTTTATTAAAACATTAATAGCAAAGAGAACAATTTTTTAAACAAATTGGTTATATTTACACAATTTAGTCCTTTTTTATTTTGTTACGCTCCCAACTAAACTACACATTATAATATTATAATATATAAATCACCAAATATAGGTTATAATTTATTTTACCGACAAGTGCTTTAAATTGTTATTTAAAGATAAGTTCTTCATATTTGTATTCGAGATAATTTTTTGAGAATTTTACGAATTTTCTTTCTCTTGAAAACAATAGGATTCGAGAGATTCGAGTAATTGAGGATTCGAAAATCCCATCTCAAGTAAAAATGCATAGGCATAATTTTATGACAAGGCTTGATATTCATAAGGTGTACCATTACACACATTGAAACTTAAAGGTGTACCTAAAATTTCGAATTGGGGGGAAAAAGTTTGAAAATAATAGTCTGATTCTGATATAAAAAAACTTTTTTTTTAAATCATTACAAATTTACCAAAACAATAATTGTGATATGTTAATGTTTCAAATCGTGTTATCTGCAACTGTCACTTTTGACAATATCAATAAATAACAGTAGTACGACATTAATAATATTTTATCAATGCTGACGACAAAAGAATATGTTTGTTTTCAAAAAATTTATTCACACCAAAAGCCTACTAAAGATTTTAAAAATTAAAATGTGATCCCTTTAAAATTACAGTAAAATCTCTAATGACCGAAATAAAAGGGGCTAAACTCTAAAGAGTTAAGAGGTAAATAAATAATTATAAATTACATGACACACATAGTTACAGAAAAGTATTTTCGTATATGTATGTAGGTACAGTACATACATTTATTTAAATAAATGGTTATTCAATAGGTCTGTAACAAAGTTAAATAAACAACAAACCTAAATTTATTATTTCATATTAAAAAGTCT
>CABFOW010002112.1:0-26095 GCA_902141385.1 Timema californicum | reverse complement strand
AAAAAATGTCTAAAAATTATAGAAAAATGTTAAGGGTGGACAACCCTTATCACTAAGGGGTATGAAAAATAGATGTTGGCCGATTCTCAGACCTACTCAATATGCTCACAAAATTTCATGAGAATCGGTCAAGCCGTTTCGGAGGAGTACGGGAACGAACATTGTGACACGAGAATTTTATATATAAGAAGAGAGTCAACACAAAATGTCAGACTTTTTAAGATGAAATAATAAATTTAGGTTTGTATATATATCTTAACAAATAAAGCTTTTACAACTGACGCAAAAACCTTTATTTGGAAGTTCAGTTACTGAAAAAATTACACAGACAAAATTGGGGTTCACCGTTTCGGATATGATGGGTTTGCGATATTAAAGGTCCAGATATGAGAGGTTTTATTGTAATACGTGTGGATGCTACACTGGAAATGATCATCTTAAAGTGATTCTCTATTGTTCAGATCTGCTTGGAGTCATTCTTCCTCTCCTCAGACCGGAGCTGGTAGTGTGTGTGTGACGCAAGCGATCTGGTCACACAACAGATGCAACACAACGCTGTGAATGTTGAAATGAAGTTCCGAGCGGTAGATCAAGTCTTCCGCATGGTGGCACTAGAGAGAACAATTATTTCAGTCGAATAAGAACAGTGTCTACAAATTCCAGCATCCCATATGCGCCATTTAAAAGACTGCAATTAGAAAAAATATATATATCCTTCACAGAATACCGCCTTCCTTTTGTTTAGAACATTTAAAGTAGACATTAAAAAAAAGAGGATTGATTGTCCGAGAGAATTCACGTTACGAGATAAATATGCTTCTCTTTTTTGTCTTACAAGCTAAAGAGAGATTAATGGCAACTTTGAAAAAAAAAAGCTGTTGTATGGAAATTGTTTGTACATAAATATGTTGCATAATCTTTATTCTTGATAATAATCTACAATACTGAATGAGTGAATGTTAAAAGGTGTACATAGAATTAAACTTAAATTTTACTCGTGCCATACAATTTTACTATTTAAATCCAATTACAAATTTCTTATACACTGTTTAATATTGTGCACTTTACCATATTTATTAAAACTAGTTTGGTTATAAACTAAACAATGTTTTGTATCGATACCATATTTATGTTGACATAACCTATGTTCAAGCTGTACAAATTACGGGGTTTACGCCTTGTAAAGACTGTCTACATACTTCCTGTTGCAATTATAAGATGTTGTTTATTGAATGTTATTTTAATTTGAAATTTATACTAAGTATATTAAACCTTTATTTACAAAAAAACACTTTATTATCACCATTTCTTTATCCATCGACAACCTTAAACATGTTGACACGTGAACCTGATATTAATTCTTGATGAATTTGTTTGGCCAATGTGGCAGCACTTAAACGTAAGTTAAATCAAACGTAAAGTAACCCGCTTTGGTGGTCGCATGGTCTAAGACGCTACTCTTGCAATAGACTGGCTTCCAATGATGGGGAAATCTGGGTTCTATCCCAGTTGGGTACACTGAGGGTGGTTTTCCCTTAATGGTTTTCTCCTTCCCTTCCATACAAATGTCGGCGCAATTCCTCTAAATTCTACCGTCCTCATTCCTAGCACATTATAGGAATTAGTACATAGGAGTACAACCCGAATGGGTAGTAAGAAGCAGTGACGTACATAAGCCTACAGTGGGGTTAGTTGGCAAACAATAGTATTTAAAGATAGAAACACAAATAATTAACTTGAACACAATAAATTTAAATGTATCCACTTAAATAAACTAATGGAACCTGTTCCAAATAAATCATTTTCTGAACGCCTAAAATAACTAAATATTCCGAATTCACCAATCATCTGTGATATCAATTTATGCAACGTGTGTAAATGTTTAATTTAATAAATGTCCACGTGTCTTAATTGTAATAATTATAACGATGATGTGTTTGATAGTAAACTTATCAAAAATATATAACCGATTTAATATCGTTGTAAAAATTATAAACTGTTCTATTCTATGTGAGTCAAACAAGCCGTAGTTGAGTTTTGTAACTTATTTTAGCTCTTGCAAATATGTTTGGTCAGTTTTAATGTTTAATAATATACACGCCTTAGTTAAGTGTATCTTTATGTGGATCCCCACTACGAGGAGTCGATAAATTTCAAGGGGGTTCCAAACCCCCTCTGACCTCCACCATTCTACGTCAATGGTTAGTTTACCAATCTGATTTGTTCTATACACATATTACAACTGAATTTCTTCAAAGTTCGTGTGATCTGTTAAGTTTGACAAAATTTCACTGATGTGAACTTGAAGTGAATGAGGTGATCTCGTCCTCCCGCTTGTCCCTCGGAAGAGTCTAAAGCAGGCGTATCCAACGCGTGGCCCGCTGGCCACTTGCGGCCCCCAGGTACGTTCTGTGCGGCCATCCAGCTCAAATTGCAGAAATATTTCAAATATCATAAACACGCAACAAATTAGGTTCTTAGAACTGACGTAAATGCTCGTTAACTTCTATGTAGTTTCAAAAATTGTAAGTATAATGATACTTGTGTAATGTATGAGTGTACGTATGGGTGGATAGATGGGTGTTGGTGTAAGTGTGTGTATAACTGTGGGGATTTTTTTTAAATGTTTGGGCATTAGGTATTATAAATCTCATTAATGGCCCCCGGACATTTTTCCAAGAACTTATGCGGCCCTAAGTCGTGGAAAGCTTAGTCTAAAGCTTGGCAGGAGGCAGCTTCTCGATGAGGGAAGCTCTCTTCCCAAGCAAAGCCACCCTGATCCGAGGAGCATGAGTCAGGCATGCCAACATCGGGACCACTGTTGACAACTGCATGAACACAACACATTATTACTGTAATTATTACATTGCTGTGGCCAGACACAGTTTTGTTTGTTCCCTACTCTCTACCAACAAAATAGGGAGGTTTTATTACAGCAAGCTAGCGCACGGGTCCGTGGTATACAGGTCAGTGCACCTGTATAAGAACTAAGGGTCCGGGTTTCAATTCCCATCTTATCCCATGGGTATTTTCCCCAACGGTCATCAGAGTTTGGTTAGTTAGGCATAAGTTAGGTTTAAGATCACGCTCGGTTCCACACTTTCAAAATCACAATCATGACATTATTTTAAGGTGTGGCAGAAGAGAGTGCGAGCAATTTTACAGTTTTTATAGCATTACATTTGTTTAGCCAAAACAAATCCTATATTTCTACAGTAGCAACATAGAGCTTAGCTTTCTGCATATTCTCATATCAAAATATTTTGAATATATATCAATGGTACCCTGGAATTTTGTCAAAACGTTTTAAATAAAGAGAAAAGGTTTTGACAACATTCCAGGACACTATTGACATATATTCAAGATCTGTTGATACTAGCATGTGCAAAAAACTAAGCCCTATGTTTATACTGGAGAACTATTTTATTTATTTTGGCCCAAAAATTTCAATTCTATTAAAACTGTAAAAACACTTGCGCTCCCTTCTGCCGCACCTTAAAGTGTGTATGACGTGTGCCCTGGGCAACGTTCTGTACCCCCAGGTCGACTAAAAGTCTACACACACAGACGACCTAACTGGGCGTTATGAATCTCTCCCGGTCAGCGGTGTCATTCACTAAAAACAACTGATATATTCATAAAAGTGACATTCTTACCTCCACTCCTAGAGGACCAAGAGTGGCGAGAGCTGGCGGTAAAGATTGTAGCCCAGGTACAGTGGCTTGCTCAGATAAAGACACACTCCACAACACAACTAGAGACCTTGGTAGCCACAGTAAGATCATGCTGAACACCAACACAACTGCTGTCTGCAAATTATCACACAACCAGAGTCAAAACTCGTTGTTAAAGTAAATACACATCACACAAATCAACTAGAGACCTTAGTAGCCACAGTAAGATCAAGTTTAACTACAGCACAACTGCTGTCTGCAAGTAATCACACAACCAGATTCAAAACTCGTTGTTAAAGTAAATACACATTATACAAATCAACTAGAGACCTTGGTAGCCACAGTAGGATCATGGTGAACACCAACACAACTGCTGTCTGCAAGTAATCACACAACCAGAGTCAAAACTAGTTGTTAAAATAAATACACATTACACAACTCAACTAGAGACCTTGTTAGCCACAGTAAGATCATGCTGAACACCAACACAACTGCTGTCTTGCAAGTAATCACACAACCAGAGTCAAAACTAGTTGTTAAAATAAATACACATTACACAACTCAACTAGAGACCTTGGTAGCTACAGTAAGATCATGCTGAACTACAGCACAACTGCTGTATTCATGTAAATGGGTGACTTGGGTGAAAAATAACCTTTTAGGGTGATTCCTAAGATCGAATTTTGATTCCTAGTAGGGAAATCTAGGTCAAAACCCTTTTAGATTACGTGCGATTCATATGTTGTGTCTTAACTCCTGACCTGTTGACCCAGCACACACGAAATAAGGATCCAACTACTCCCGGAGATGGGAGTCTGACCAAGGCGGGGTTTTCTCCCCTAGCTGTCCGGTGATGACAGGGATCGATAGCAGGCACGGGGTAATCGGTCCCTAAATTGCTCGCTACGCCCGTCTACGCTCGAAGGACACAGCCATGATCAGTTATAAGAGCCTTGAGAGAGGTGTTTCTTCCCTAGATACTGGCTGCCGAACCATACACGGCAAGCGGATTCTACTTTGAAAAGACTCTGGCTTATGTAAGTAAGGTGTCGGACTAGAGACATGGCTGTGTTCCTTATGTCTGCAAGTAATCACACAACCAGGGGAATAAAAACACACTACACAATACAACCAGAGACTACGGCAGTCATAGTTGGAGCATAGTCAACGAAATGGTATTCATTTACTCTCTGCAGAATATCTACTTAATCTTGCTTCTAGGCTATTCACCTTGGCCAAAGCGTGTTGTTCCACGTGGTCTCGTCTCTGAAGCAAAGTCCCTCTTGAGATCACTCCCAGGCAAACACAAACGCACCTGGAAACAAAATAAACAAACTTTGAAAGGCTTTGCGATGACAATTACGGTCGATTCTGTCGTGGTTGCTTAGTCGCTACCAATAATGAGAACCTCCAGCTGATTTACGATTCTGGACTTCAGCTGGAACTTTCTCAGTGGTTCACTGTAAACTAATTTTTAAAAAGAAGGTCTCATATGTCAATATCCCCAAAAATCCAGAAAATTACAGCACTAAAATGGTTGGGATGTTATTTTAAATATGTCTTTACCCGTCTCGGTGGCGTTGTTAGCTAACGTGCTAGTCATGTTGAGCTCGATTGCCGAGGATGGGGAGATCGAGGTTCAAATCTAGGTCAGGTAAACTAGGGCTGGTTTTTCCTAAATGGTTTTCCCCTCTCCCTCCACGCAAATGTGAGTTCACTTCCTCTAATTCAACCTTCCCAATTTCTAATTCATTAACGTAATTATTACTTAAGTGTATATCCCGAACGGGTAGTAAGACGTGGTGCTTAAAAAGTCTTTATTTTCCTAACATAGACTGTGGAACCAATGCACCATCACCAGGCGAACATTTTATTTCCGAGATACGTAGGGTAATAAAGGGCTAACCAATATTTTATTTTCTCTCGTTTCAATGACAAACTAGTCCATCAATTCACCAACATGCGGTGTTTGTTTCAATAAAGTAGATGACGTCTAATTTAATGTTTAACGATGTACTGAAACCCTTATAAATATTCAGTTGTTTTAATGTATTGTAATTCGAAGCACAGTTTTGATCTTGATAGCTGCGTTCATATTCGAGGTTCTAATGTGTACAGTTTGGCTGTGTCTCAAGCGTAGTTATATAACATGGTCCATGCATTATTTGAGGACACATTCATACACAAATTCACGATTAAAACTATCACATTTCACAAGGGGGAGGGGGGGGGGCAAATGTACTAATCACTATGTAGATCCTCTTACAGTTTCATCCTAACGGGTTCGTCCATTCATAGTGTGAACTCCCAAACCATGAAAATAAGGGGTGACGATTTGTAACTCGCAAATCATAACTAGCATAATCACCCCTAGCCAGCTAATACCCCTTCTACACACTCCACATCAGTAATGGCCATGATCCGTGGTCCTTAGAAAATTTAGTCGCGTCTACAGATTTCGTATCCTTAATCACGTGACAGTGCCACTCAATAAGATAATTATAAACTTCGTTAAATAAAACTCTTCGATATAAAATCTTCTACATCAAGTAACAACCGCCAAGTAATCAACTGATGAATCAAAGGCACTAAAACAACTTTTTTTTTAGGGAACGTCCATGATACAGTTGAAATGTAGGTTAAGTACAATCACAATAAATATATTTATAACATTATTCTAACTATTAAAATTATATAAAATTTTAGAAAACCTTTTAAAAAATGATTGAAAGTAAGGATATAAGTATAATTAAATTATATATTTTGAGTTGTAATTTCACTTAACACATCTACCAATTTAGCAAATGTTTAATCTATAAATTTAATTTTTATATATATTTCTAGAGCAATTAATCTAAGTCTTAACTTTTAATTACTAAAACTATATTTAACGACATATCCTTTCGTTTCCATTGGTGATTTTATTTCGATGCACATGTGTAGACATACTTATCTGTGATTGGTAGTCCGTATAAAGTTAAAGTTGATCAATCTCTACGGAGTAAGGACTTACGGATCAAGATTTCGCAGACAGAACAATATGATTCTGCAGCATCAATTTCATTTGGGCAATGGACCTACAGATATGGGTAATAAATCTCTGCTGACGTGCAAGTTCAGAGTGAGATAACAGCAGCAAGGTTGATATGAGAGGGAGTATACTCACGCCACTGTAAGAGGTAGCAAAGTAGCCAACAGAAGAAGACAGAGGTTGAACGCAAGGTGACGCGGCTCAGCGATGGACGTCCAGTCGTAATCGCACGCAGTCCCTGTCACGTCACAACTGTACCTGCACAACAGTTGAGGGAGTTCCTTCAAGTGCATACAAACTACAGTAGATATGGGCAAAACTATTCGCTGTTGGGAGTAGTTCAAAGTGATTCAGTTCATTGAAATGAGCAAGTCATTTATCCCGCTCAATCAATTGTTTCTTTTGCTAACTACAGCTTGTAGTTCAGCCCTTCTTCAGTTTACAGCTTACACCCATGTCAGAGATACTATTCAATAATATACATATTGGGACAGCGATGCTTAATGATTAGAGCGGTGGGTTATAGAGAAGTACTATGGCTTCCTTAACAATGTCAAAGTCAAATAATGAACTCCCTTTCAACCTATAAAAGCCCGCCATAGTAGCTCAAGGGAATATTTATGCTTTCGTTATTGCCACTTTATTCCATTGAACGCGTTCGGTCAAATAACCACAAATGTTAACTGTCGCGTCCCTTTCTAGTTAATTTTGAACTAGAACACTTCTAGAAGGTGAACTATTTCAACTAGTTCAGTCAGTCTGGGGTTCAATCCTTGGTCCCGGCACAGATTTAACTGATTGCCAAACCCTTCCTTCACCTCTAACAAGACGTGTATTAATCACAACTTGTGAATGTGTGGAATTCCAGGCCTCCACCGTGGTTCGGATTACACGTTAAACTGTAGGTCCTCCATTTCATCTCACAATCACCCTACCATTGCACATATTGCGTAAGTGCGTATAACCCGAACGGGTAGTAAGACGTAATAATAATAGTAATAATAATACATGACTAAGAGTAGTTCTGTATTTTCTGTAGGTAGTTAGTATTTTACACGTTTATTAATATCAAAGAACATTCATCAATAAAAGAAAATTACAGAAGATTTTTTAAATAAATTTAGTAAATCAACTGCAAAACATACACCTAGCTTTTATAGTTGCTTAAACTTATCAATAGTTAGCATATGTCAACAAATATAATTACTATCTTATGTCTGATTAAGTTTTAAGGTTTAAAATTTGAGATACCATAAGTGTGGGGACAGGACTGTAATCAGAAATATTTATATATATTTGTTTAAATTAGGAGGGGTTGTAGGTGGTTGGGTTTCTACCGATTCTGACTCGCGGTGAATTCCCCAATATGAGATTGCAAGGATTAAAAAAATGCAATCCCTCTTGAAGCAATTTAAAGTGTTGTAAACATAATTGGGATGTTTATTGTAGGTGTTAGAAGTTTTATAAGACTCCATTAAGTCAGACACTAGCTTATATATTGATAATGAATATAAAAATACATGACTAATAATACTTTCGTGGGTGAGGGGGAGTTATAAAGCAGTGTACTATTATTTTGACGTATGTGTCTCCAAAAAAGTGATGACTATACTGGTGAGTGGAGAAGGTTACATAATGATAGATACATACCCTGTACTCATCCCAATACATTGTTAGGATAGTCACGTCTCGTAGATTACGGTAGGAAGGACATGCAGTGCGAATGGGAGAATCTATAACCTTGTTCAGGATATTGACTGCTAAACTCAATGAGAATAAACCATTGGAAATACCTAGATACCAATGGGAGGATAGCATTAGAATGGACCTGAAAGAGATACGCTTTAATGAGGTGGACTGGATAGAACTAGCTCAA
Source organism: Timema californicum (assembly GCA_902141385.1). Classification (NCBI taxonomy): domain Eukaryota; kingdom Metazoa; phylum Arthropoda; class Insecta; order Phasmatodea; family Timematidae; genus Timema; species Timema californicum. The sequence continues at coordinate 17,514 of CABFOW010002112.1, read as the reverse complement.
AATAGGTATAGAGTGTGATGAGATGGATTGGCTAGAGCTAGCTCAAGATAAGGATAAGGTGTAATGAGTTAGACTAACTAGCTCAAGATAGGGATGGGGTATAATGAGGCGGACTAGATAGAACTATCTCAAGTTAGAGGTAGGTGGTGTACTTTTGTATTTGTAAGTGTGGCAATAAACTTTGGAGTTACTAGTGCTATTGAGTAAGCAAGTAAGTATGTGAGCTCAAAATTCCAAAAAATAAACTTCCCTTAATCCTTCTCGGAATGGTCATGTGTGAGGAAATGATATTAAGATAGTCTTACCTGCCGTGTCCCAGTAGAGGTAGGACCGCCAAGGTCAACGCGAGCATCCAGCACAAGATGATGCCGATCACATAATACCTGAGCGCCAATCGCCTACCTATATCAATAACACACAGCCAAATAATACAGGCACTCAACTGATACGTAAGAAAGTTACAAACCACATGGGTGGGGTTTTTCAACATTGTGGTTTTTCGTGTGCTGGTTTATTTACTATTATTCCACCTTCCTTGTCATATTCTATTAGGCTAGCTAGAATATACATCACTGAATGATGGTACTTATGAAGAAAACTGGGTGAAATTAAAGTTAATTCTTTGTGAGAAATAAAATAACGTTTTAATTTCACAATTATTACTTTTTTTATGCAAATGCTCCCTTTAATGTAGTCACGGGGGATTTAACAATCTTCCGACTTAGTATATATTGTTTCACAAACAATTTTTTAATACAAACATTGGTTGACAGTCACTAATGTTAACATGTGTGTAAATAGTTATTATTTTCTTAGCAATATCATCAATCAAAATTATAATTAAACGAGTCTAATAACACACCACTTAGGATTACTGTATGAATTGGTTTTATCGTAATTTATTGAAAGAAGAAAATATATTGATATTTTCCCCCGTAGCTATAGTGATAAGCTATACATGAAATAATAAATGAATAGGTATTAAGTTCACAGTTATATCATGCTATAACTGGCACCAAAATAAATAAATACATGTTTTTATAACTTAGAGATCCATAAAAATTATAGTTTCAAAATTACACGATTTAATTTTGTGATGATTTGCGCATATGCACAACCGAACACCGTTTGTATGAGATCATCAACGGTCTTTTTTTTTAGTCTAGCTCCCATCTTAATTTGTGAAGAGAACGCGGCCTTTTAGAATCTCTTATTTGTAAAGAATGTCTAAGTGAACCACAGATCCACAAAAAATAAACAACTAAATAGTTATTTTCATAAGTTCGTGTTTCAATAATGTAAAAACCCTTTAAAAACTCCATAGTTAAAAACCAAATTGTTTGCTGTGAAGGTTTTGAATACCAACCGTATCAATAGCTCTGGAACACAAAGCACTTTCTATTGCGGAGTGTTAATTAAGAAATTCTTATATTAAATTCAATCAAATGTAGCTAAATCAATTATTTTATAAATAAAACACGTTGTAAAATCTGTAAAATCTATTTAAAATCCTTTAAAATGAAATACAAATTACTAACAAAATAGTAATTGTGAATTTTACATTGAATTCACATTTCATTTTCTATGAACATCACGTCTACGCATGCGCATTCCTCTGTGACGTAGTTGCAAGCTGCTCCTAGTGATAGTACCCCAAACTAGTTTACGGGATCAGATAGTCCTATAAGAGTGCCCACCTCATGATTCAGACCAATAGTTAAAAGTTAATAGTATACAGCTTTTTAACGGGTAGTAAAATACTTCTCAAATCTTGGACGTACCTGTGTTGGTCCATCGAATACTGAGAGCTCTCTCAACTCCGAGAATAGTGAGACTGGAGGTCTGACAACATCCAAACAACGTCCTCATGAAGCCAAACATCTGACAACACGCCTCCCCGAACAGCCATCTACAATACACATAAGTCACAACACATACCGAAATGGGATCGCTTCCTTGATTTCTACAGGTTATATATCTGTTAAGCTTTAATCCATGTGCAAGCGTGGATAAAGTTGATTTTTTTTTAAATAAAATGTTAATATCTGTACTACAGTCTCCTGTCCTTTACTTAATCACTGTTAAAGGGGAAGTCCCAATTTCTTCTATGATGGATTTTCCAGCCCTGCCGTAAATCGTGCTCGGATCCCTTGGTAAATTAGGCAGGCACTCTACAGTCTGAGTTAATGTGCAAGACAAGATTTAAGGTTTAAGTAAACGTTAACATTATAAGCTAGATATATTGCAAAGATACACCCCATTTTTTTTACCTGTTCAGGTAAAATACACAATTTTTAAGAAAATAAGGAAAAATCGGAAAATCCCTAAACAGCTTCGATTGATCTGAAATTTATTATCAAATAAATATTTCGATCAAATTACAAAATAAATTTCCACTATGTGAAATACCTTGTTTAAAGGAATCACCCGAAAAATCCATGGCTTAAATAAATAATCACACAAGTCGTCTGTATTAGATAAGCTTGATACGATACTAACCTTCCATTGAGGGCTAGATGTCCCGGAGAAAGTGAATCCCCCGAACAATCCATGGCCCAGACAAGCGATCGCAAGGTTCAGCAGTATGAGATGAGCTCGGTTTGTTTGAAGTTCTTTTTGAAGGAAAGAACTCACAAACCAACAGTTCAGAGCCACTCCTACTGTTCCTGGAACAGTTATGTGTTTAGCGCGTTTGTATACCCTGTGGGGGTTTGGGGTAAAGTTGCCCAGCCTAAGACACCAGCAACTAAAAATATATTAGCTCCGTGATGAAACAATTTAAATAGATCTATATAATTTGGATTATAGCTATTAGCAATTTTGTAATTTCAATAAACTATGAGCCTGGATATCTATTGACAAAGAATACATAAATACAAATATTTTCCAGGAAAGGGGGGTTAAGCCCTCTTCAAAACCTCAACCCAAATTGGTATGGTCCTAGTTATTGTGTAAATTAATCAACTACCCGTACCTAGTTTTTTACCCGGTCATAACGATCAACGTAACCTAGAGTTAGGTATGAGTTGCAATATTATTCCAGGTTAGTTCTAAGTGTTTTTTTTAAATTTAAATATTGCATTTAAAAACACTATTTAAAGTATGGATCATTATGTTAAAATACAATACCATTTACTTTTTTCTTTCACGAACTTTTATCATTGACCAAACAACTAATTGCTTTAGTAGAAGACCCACCTCGGTGGCGTAGTTAGCTAATGCGCTTGTTTAGTGTTGAGCTATACTGCAGATGATGGGGAGATCAAGGTTCTAATTTCAATTGGGTGAACTGGGGGTGGTTTTCCTAAATGGTTTTCCACTCTCCCTCAACGAAAATTCTGGTTCGATTCCTCTATATTCAACCTTCCCAATTCTAATCCATTAGAGTAATTAGTGCATATGCGTGTAACACAAATGGGTAGTAAGACGTGGTGCCATGTATAAAGTACTTTAGTAGAATACAATAGTTCGCCTATATTCGTTTCTGATTGGCTGAACACAAGACAACGTAACTGATGAACGCAAGATCTGGTCAATGGTCATCTCCTGATAAACGATTCCAACAATTCCAGCATGCGATTGCGGGTGTTACTATAGACAAACAATATTACGAGTATGAGTCCGACAATATTACGAGTATGAGTCCGACAATATTACGAGTATGAGTCCGACACTATTACGAGTATGAGTCCGACAATATTACGAGTATGAGTCCGACAGTATTACGAGTATGAGTCCGACAGTATTACGAGTATGAGTCCGACAGTATTTTATGAGACCGGTTATAGACTAGGACTAGATAAATGTAACAACTCTTTAATCCCTCATTTATTTATTTATTTATTTCATTTTGTACCGTTTCTACTTTGTTGTATTTTATAATCTATTGTTTGATTTCTTACTCATTCCAAAATTACGCACTACGTATCTTATTTAATTTAGTTTGCTTTACTTTGATTGTGTTAATTTAATTTCCTCACCTATTATAATGAGAGCCGAGCCGTACCAAGTGCAATGCAACTGAGCCAGTTGGTCCCAAAAACAGAGTTGTACTTCATTCACAGAACTAGCAGCCATCTTGTTTATTCCTCCGTGTGTATGGGTTGATAATAACAGAAATATTGCAATTCCATTGAAACAGCTGTGATGATTTACTAAAAAACACGATAGTTGAAAATAATAAAGTATGGTTTGATTGATTAAAAAGAGTTTTTTTGTTCAATTTTGTTAGTCTCAATATCAATATTTACTACTTTATTTGTATTATTAGTTTTAATAAAAAAACAAGTATTCGAAATATTAAATAAACCACCTTACCATGATCATCTTAGATTAATTTGAGTTAGATAAATGGAAATTTCTGCAAACTTCGAAGCTGATTATGATTTATAAAAGCAAAATAGTGTTTGGTTTTTTTTTCGTTATGACACTAAGGAAAACATGCATATATAAACAAAAATGTAAGTAATAGTGGTTTTCTCAAAAACTGTTCTTAAAATATTGGTTTAATTTTATTTTTTGTTAGTGGCTAGGGTCCAAAATAATATTTCATAGCTAAAATAATCCCAAAAATCACAATTTCGCATGAATCCGGTGATATTCCCAGTCAACCTTTTAACCAATTAAATGTAAGACTTCAGGTAGGGTTTTGTCTTACTTTGCACTACCATACTGGGACAATAATATCTTCATTTTTTCAAATTAATTATTTTGAGCACGTTTTGGCTTTATAAATTCAACATTAAGTGTTTAGTTACATTGATAAAACTTGGAGTGCCTTTATTTGACATTTCAGAAAGTGAAACTAACAATTTTAAATGCACCTAAATAGTTGTTTAATATAACAAAAAGTTATACAAAATGGACCCAAACAAAAATGTATTTCACACCCTTTTAACGAAACTCAATATTGACTCAGTATTCCTTTAGGTCACCGTTAATAAATGTCACATTTTTCCTTTATATATATATATTATCCACCTATTTTTTAAAGTAATATGGTTTATATTAATTTTTTTGTGAAGGTTGGAGAATATTTTCAAGTTTTATATAATATATATATTAATTTTTTTATATATCTTACTGTCAGTATATCACACTAACAAAACCCATTAAATTATAGGACGTATCGTATCAAGCAACAAATAATGTATGAGTGTAATATATCTGTCTGATAAATGAGTCACTGTAACACCTGTATTACACCAACAGTACTTAACAAAGTTTCAGACAGGACCATCACAGCACCAATGTATCACCATAAAGATGATACCACTATCATTGTATAGACTTGCTAATAGGGAAAACATAACGTTATTTCACTAGCCATGACGATATTGTATGGTGAACATAGGCCGACACAAGAACAATTTATATAATTTACTTTGAGCTCTTTTGCACTCTTATATTTCTAGCTCTGAACACTTTTAAAGTTTGTGGCTTTATACATGTGAGAATTGACAGCTAATAGAGCTACAATACAATGTTATTATATACTCACCCATAATTCTTCGACTACAACTATTAGCAACTTAAACCCTCTTGTTTGGTGAAATTTTAAGGAAATTAACCAACATTCTCCTAAAAGTATTAAAAGGTTATATAATTTTAAATTAGTTCCAAAAGCACTAATACCACATTTATCATGTTTGAATTATTATACTGGGCGTTTTATTTTTAGTGGTATAGGATACGGATAGCTACTGTAATTTTTTTTATTAACAATTATTCATAGTTATAAAAAGTATTGTCAAGGACTTTCAACAATATCTAAAATGTTAAATAGAAAAAATCACACATTTAATGAATTTTTAGGATTTAATATTAAAACTTCAATAAAAACGTTGATGTATCCATTAAGTTTCAGAAATCAAATTAATCTTCCAACAAAACATTAATTCAGTGCTAAAGTTAAAATAATATCAAAAGTTGTAGTTACAGTCTTAACAATATTATATTTTTGAACGATTTCACAAAAAGAGAATACGTACGAACGTCGGATTTACTTTGAGGAAAAGCTGTTGCTGAGTATATTTTTAGTGATAGTAAATAAATACCTTCAAATATACGAAAACTTCTGTTTTTTTCGTTTTCCGTCGTTAATTTCCTGATAAAATACTATCTAAATCGAAGAACACTGGGACATTAATACGGCTTTGAATTCAAGTTGTGTGAAATCACGTATGGTTGGCCACACTGTAGCTCTGGTGGGTAAACACTGCACTTGTCTCTCTTTGTTTTCGACCAACAAACCTGAAAAAGTTTTCTTCAACAAGAAAACTATAGAATTTGATACCACACGGTGAAATATAAGAAGTACCAAGTACAGTATCTTTCAAAACATAGTAGCTTCTGAGATGAAACACACTTCACATATTATATAATATTAATATCTACGTTTCTTAAAGGATTACGGTGAACTGATTCTTTTTGTTTGGAACTTATAGACTAAGCTGTATTTAGGTGTATTTTTCATGGTGTAGTTTTCAACCTCTCTCCAGGTGAATGCCAATTCAATTCTTTAAAACCCATATTATTCCTACTGTTTTCTTAGAGAAGATGGTTTAGATATTGAGGCTTTTCCCTGCCCCTAAAGAGTTTAATTAAAATAGCTACTTGATTATTGCTCCCCTTGCCCCCTCCCAGATGTGTTACCAATTTATCTGGATTACACAATGGGGGTAGGTACGAGGAAGGTTAAATTTATAGGAAAAGTACCCAAATTTGCGTGGAGGGAGAGTGGACAAAAATGTAGAAAACAACAATCTTAGTGTATGTAATTGACGGAAATTTGAACAACTTCAGCATTGCTTGAAAACCAGACAAAAGTGAGATTAGATTTTAGTCCACGTGCTCATGAATAAAGGTAATTTGATTATTTTCATCGCATCAATTCATAGTTTTACAAATGCTCTAATGAGCTTATAACAGGGAAAAATACAATGTAAATAGTAATAAATTCCTTTATTTTAAAATTTACATAAATATTAAATAGCTTAAAGCTAATTATATGATCATCTATAGCAACTTTTCAAATATAAAATACAGTGAACCCGTAAAATCAACTCAAATCAAATCATCAACTTGAAATCATCTGTAAACAATGTTGGTTGTTTGGTGCCCCCTCAATTTTAGATAATCCTGGCTACTTTAGGAAAAACTCTTTTTAAAAATCAGGAAATAAGAAGCAAATTTAAGGAGATTTATGGCCCTTTTGTTTTATGATTCACAATAAATGGTTAAATTGGACACATTTAATTATTATATGTGCATCTAGCGTGAACTTTCTAAATACAACATCAAACCAGTACATGACTTGCGAACTAACTTATAGTTTCCAATTACTAATTGCTCAATAGGACCAATATTGTATTTGTGTTTCTAGCGTGGCATTTAAAACCACAACGATAAATCATCACACGACTTACAAACTAACTTAAACTAAGACCAGCTATCTAGTACTAAACCTCCAACCCTATCCCGGGGAATCAATTAGAGTGAACATGCAAATCAATACTATCTTATTTTAAGCACATACCGGGATTGAATAAACGGACCGCGGACGCGTGATTTGGACTCTTGTATGGGAAGTCACTATGGCATTAGGTCGTTAACGCAATTACATTACGCCTATATCAGGGCTACACATGAAAAGCTCAGGTATTCATAAAATATTAGCTATAACTTTCATAATAAATAATATATAGTTCAGTGTTTTCCCATGGGTACACGAAGAATTTCACGCGACGCAACATTAAGTTTAATTCATCATAAAATATGTTAGGATAATAGTAAGTCTGGTAACGAATTAACTCATATTTTTACGTGATATCATGGCCATTATTTTCCTCTGTCACGGCTTTGTTTGAATTAGACCTACAAGTAAGGTTTTATTAAAATTTGGAACACCAGCTTATATTTTACAAGATAGTAGACATTTGCTGCCATTAAAAAAAGTTTTAAGAGGTTATTGGCCCCGAAAGGAGTAAATGACTCTTGAAATTTTTTTAAACACTGATAGAGAGCTATATTGTAGAGTAGAGAAGAAATACTTTTATCTAGCTATTACTAAGTTACCTGCTTTATTATAAGTTTCGAGTGAAATACTAGTTATACGATATTGGTTCGGCTTAGACTATTGTTAGAAACAATAGACATGAGCGTGGGAGAGTGTTTATGACGAAATGTTCTGTTGGCAATCCCCGCGTAGAGCCCTCAGACGTTTCTTCAACCCGGGCGGCTCGTATACATCGCCGAAGAAGATCTCTTCTGTCTTCTGTAGACACCTCAATGCCTCCTGAGCGAGTGCCTGCAACACACGCTTTGATTAACAATACTTTCAAGGCTGACTGCATTAAGTTTATGAATACAGTAAATCTTTTACTTACACGGATTCAAGATACGCGATCTCGTATATACGTGGTTGCGTTACTTAGAACTGCGACTGGCAGCACCATCTATCAAGCTTCACTTTAGTCATAATAGATGGCGCTACTAGTATACCGACAATCAGTTGGTAGTGCCATTGCGTGTCATTTTTTGTTAGTAAACAGGACTTGTTTTGCTCTGATTTTCCTTTTTTTGGGGGAGGGGGGGGCAAGTCTATAATTAGTCGCACCTGCTTGTCGGACGCACGCTCGTAAGACATGCTGTGTTTTGTTTTATGCTTAAACAAAGACTATCTACAGTAAAATGTTGGTAGACGTAACTTCAACCAATATGACTCCATCTTCAAAGTCATATTAAACTTTACAAACACCAGTTAAATAGAATCAAATTAATATATGAAAATTTATTAAATTATTACTCTTATTAAATAATGCAAAATACATTAAGTTTTACCTAAAGGACTATATTGTCCCGAACTTTTATCCTTGACCGAATAACTAATTTCTTTAGTTGAATAGAGCAGTTCACCTTTATTTTATTTTCTCTGATTGGCAGAACGCAACCACTTAAACGCAAGAAATGGCCATTGTTTATCTCCTCCTGACAAGCGACTCCGACAAATCCGACATGTGATTGCGCTTGCATGTAGGCTATTGTAGAAAGACAATATTACGAGTGTGATTCCAACAAATGGGTGCGACTGAATGTATACTGTACCTAAGCAAACATATTCTGTCAAAGTTACATCGTATTTAAACACCATTTGACTTACGCTGGGTTTTTTTACTCACATTAAAAAATCTTCGTAATAAATTAACCGCGTAAGTCAAGGACTTGCTGTATACAGATATGTTAGTTATATATTTAACAGGTGCTTAACATACTAGAATATTAGTGGCAAAAGTATCGATATTTTTCTATTCCTTTCAATACCAATGCTGGGTTTTCATGATACTTTTACCCTTGAGGGGGAGGGGGGACAATGTATGAGTACCTTCAATAAACGCTCATTTATCTATTCGTCTTCGTAATGTGATCTTTTTAAGCCCATACACTGAAAGACCGATTAAAATCTCTTGCTGATTGGTTCTATTCTGAGCTAGATGAGCTAGATAATTATTATATTATATTTATTATAAATATAAGGTAAAAGTTATATCATAATTCAAAGGTTTTATTTTAGTATAATTATTTTAAGTACATAGTTAAAAAAATGTATCAACATTTTCATATATATAAAAACACTTTCAAACATTACATTCGGACAAAATTTCATGTTTATTCTTAGGATACCGATACTTACTGTGACCGATGATTTATATTCGATACCACATTCCTACATACGAATGGAGCCATTAGCACGATGCATTTATAGTGAGCCCCGAACCATTTATATAACATCTGATAAACGTAAATTACATAAACTCCATGGCAGGACCTCGCAAGCGAACTATACCGACAAAGTGGCTGCCACAGTTGGTGACGATAGTGCTAACATTTGCTGACAGATGGTGTCATGTGGTCAGCACAACGAGCCATCCGGCCGTTAATCTCAGATTGTAAACTGGTGCTGCAACTTGTTTATTCAAGTAGCTCCTCATTTGTCCTCTTGAGAATGAGTTTGACCCCGTTATAGACCCGCTGCTTAACAGATACATACTTGAAGCACCGGGGATCGAACCCGTAACGTATGGTAGCTTATATCTACAAAAACTGTACCCGGGCAAGGATTTGAAACCAAGACCTTCGGCCTAGTACAGCACTAATTTTTATATCAAATGAACTCTTACTAGAGTTACTGGTGACTCCATTAGAGAGTAGTAACTTGCATCCAAAGATCTGGAGTCTTGTGAGAGATACGGAGAGAAACGTGTATCCAGGTTGAGCAAATCCACAGGTAACTCAGTTGGTAGAGCAGTGGGAGGGTTCGAATCCCCTAACACGCATATTTTTCAAATATATCACTCTTATACTGATTAATAAATCTTATCTTTGTTTCCGATCAGGGTTCAAACATAAGCTAGTTAAGGATTTTCAAAGGACATAATACCGATATCTTAATTCTCTATTGTCCAGACCAGTGATCCCCAAACGGTGGATCGTGAGCCACCAGCAGCTTGCGGTGATATTTTTCAGTATCTCTCACGATAAATCTATTTTGTGCTTTCAAAAGTAATCTATAGTTGAAGATTTTTGCCTCGAGTTTAGGACATGTATGGCGTCCCAAAGGAAAATTGTCACATTCTGTATCGTGTTTCACTCTTAGTGAAGGCGTTTCTCTGCTCTACTTACCTGTGTGCGTCATTTTCAGCTGATGGTGTTGAAAAACAAATACAGAAGTAGGATCTCTCTCTTTACATTCAAATGCAAGTGAAATGTTACCCACCAAGGTTTCGTTAAAATGGAGGACAAAAGTTAACGCCATTCCTCGCAGTGAGTTACACACCAAGGTTATTTTCATATAGGTACTTGACGATTATTTTCGCTTAAAAACACAATAATCCTTATAAGCAATGTAACAATACAATGCCTTGTATTGCACAATTACTCCCCACCTAACCTAATATCACTAATAAAATGGTCACTCATTTTTAGCCATCACTGCTCGTCGGTTAGGGGTAGGGAGCAGGATGCGTGCTTATTTGTAAAAATGTAACAAAAATACGAAGGTTCACTTTTGTCATCACTGCTCATCGGTCAGGGGTAGGGAGCAGGATGCATATTTTCTTGTAAAAATGTAATGGTAATGTAAAGTTCACGTTGGCTATCACTGCTCGTCAGTCAGATGTAGGGAGCAGGATAGATTGTTATTTTGTAAATATGTAAAGTAAATGTTAACTTCACTTTGACAATCACTACTCGTAAGATTGTTAATTGTAAATATGTAGGATCATTTTTGAAAGTTGTTTTGCCGCAATATAAATGTAACTATTAGAAAATAACGTTAAATGTAGAATCTAAGAAATTAACTTTATCCTTGTTTATGTTATGTTCGTTTTACAAGAGCTATTTAGGTCACGAAAGAGGGGCCTACATAGATTAGCCGACGTAATATTTAACGTAAATGCTAATTGCGTTAGACTTAGTAATTTTTTGTGTTTTCTTTGATAACCTTATGTTGGGATCAAGTTAATTTAACNAAGTTAATTTAACTTTAAAATATATTTGTAAAATATAGAATTTACGTGAAGTTTAGTTGAGTTCGGTATGTCATGAGAACATAGGTAAAATTTGTTGTTAATTTATTCTTTGAAAGACCTTAAGTCCTGTTTTTTGGTTATGAGCAACCAGTAACAACGTTATGTTTGAAGGACCTTAAGTCCGACGCAAATATATCAATGTTTTCTTTCAGAATAGTAGCTATAGGATATTTTAAAAATAAGGCCGTCTTTTCCGTGTTTGTTAATATTTTTGGCAATAAAAGAATATTGTGTTATAAACCTTTTCTATTTACTGTTGATATTTTCCTTGTATTGTTCCATCCTCTCTATCCTATAGTTTAGGGGCCTTGTCTATAGGATCGGCTGAGGGTGTAATAGCAATATTATAACATTCAAAAGTTCATTTTAGTGCTTTGATAACATGTTTATATAATTTCCATTTCATTTACGACTCCAAGCCCAAAAGCTCACCCCTGATTGAAAAAAATAGTGTGATGACAGAGCCTCAGTTTACAATAATAGTCAGTCTCGTGATATGGCAAACTTTTTATCTGGGCATCTAGCGAAACAACTTTACATTTTTAAAGGACTCCCATACTCAATGAATTTGGAGACCCTGTTGTCTAGAACATGGCAAAACATTCGCTAGAGAATATTTTCCAACAGATCCAGCCAGATCCAACATTATTATACCACTATACAACCACTGACATTAATGTTTACCCCCTTACAGATGAGCTAGAAACTTGAAATTTGACAAACATATAGCTTCTATCCCGTAACATTACAAAAAGTTAAAATAATTAATTTTAAATTTAAATTTTTTAACCCCCGAAAAATTCAAAATTCAAAATTTTGGAGCAACTTTAAAGTCGGTGCGGACCTTTCTTTGGAGGTCTCTTGTGGATAAACGGTCAGACCTATCAAAAAACGGCTCTGGAATTACATTAGCTTACATCCTCTTGCAAAGAAAACTCATTGTGGGTTTGGGGGCGGAGCCCCCAACGAGCAAAGCGAGTATAGATATAAAACCATTACAACATTAAATTGGACCAAAGGCTGTTTCATTTTATTATTTTACCACTTTTACCTTAACATATGTTCAATGTTTACTCCTAAAACTAATAGTAAAGTAACTTGGTAAGAATGCGGTATGGTTACTTGAGATATACTTTATCAATAAAAAATACATATAAAATAATATAAAATTAGACTAAAGTAAATCACTACGTATGAAAAATATCATGCAAAGGACGTAAAGTGTGCTTCAAAAACCAATGCACAACTCAAGGTAAGGTACTATAATCAAAAGTTACCAAAGGTTGGAAGAGCAAAATTACTGATTGTTCTACAAAGGATGGGTGCATTATTAAAAAAAAAGTTTTAATTTTCATTTTCCAAATTATTAAACATTAGTTCATTCAAATAGGTTATGTCTGTCTAGTATGATCTAATTACAATGTGCTCTACAGAATGAGATAACTAGGAGATTAATATCAGGCTAGAACTAGTATATTTGTTATAACAATTATTACGTTATAAATGTGTCATTAACTTATATAATAACCAGGATATTCCAGCTGGTGGTGGGGTTGAACACTTATGAAAAGGGGCTATCAATAAATTTCACCATTAGAGCACAACTTATTACAAAACTTCCAAGAATGTAGATTTAATAGTTGTTGTTGATCCATTCAATACTTTGGCTATTAAATACTTAAGAGATGGTAATTGTAAGGGTAGCTTAGAAGAATTGTATCCCCATTAGCGTGGAAAAAAGTATAAAAACATAAGTGATAGATCCCATTTGTAAAATCATCCCCAGTGCACCCTACCAAGATAACAAACGTGGACCTCCCGTCACCAGAAATCCAGTCTGTTGATAGCTTGACGCCTTAACCCACGTTTCCACCAATTCAATAACAGGCTTACAAAAATATCGTCTTTAAATTATATAGAAATCCTAGAAAAGCCATTACTGAACTATTTTACCGACGCATACATTCGTGGCACTCACCCCCATCAATCGAGATGTTTTCCTCAACAGAATATTTAAAAACATTAATTCTATATCTTAAATAAATATTTTAACTTTAGCGCTATTGATAATTTTATCCATCTATAGAAACGAAAAGTTGGTGTCTATTTTATCTTAAATACTTTTTTTATCTCATTATTGTGGTTGTGTTTCCAAGCTGAAAAGTTGGTTTCTTCACTGAAAACAAATGTGGAAACATACTCTTTGCAATAATAATATTTGGATTAGGATGGACGTGGACGAGAACTTGGCGTTTGACACATCAGATTGGTAATAAATCATGTTTGGTCAAAAATTCTGGTTTAGTATCTACTAAATACATCTTTGTAGACTACTTACTGCACGTCCCCATTCAAGATAACCACGTGCGGGACTTGGTATGGCTACAAAAATCTAGGAATTTGATTTAATTAATTCACAAAAGACAAGTTAAAAAACTGGGAGAAGACTTTGTATGGACCTTTGTATCTGGTGTGTGGTATCAGACGAACGTATTAGGTTGAAAAGTTTGTGTTGGTATTTTACATCCGTATATTATTCCAGAATATTGTATGCATATTTATTGTTCATAGTTTTATTTTTCCAATATTTTTATTATCATTTTATTTAACATATTAAATAATTCAAAAAACTATAGTAACTATGTAAAATTATATAGTTATTATCTCTATTAAAAACTAAAATATTCAGGTGAATTTCCATCTAAAAGAATTCTAAAATATTTATTATATTTTGGTAATATTTCAACCACAATTAAAACCAAATGTATCCTATATATTTGTGGTATATGGTAATATGAATAATTTGTTTATGCCTTGTCTTAAGTGCATGCAAATGTAAGGTTAAAAATAAAATTCAAGATTTGTGTATGTATTCATAAATATAATACTTTTTTCTCTGAAATTATAATATATAATTAGTTTTAAATGGCTTTTGTTATGTTTTGGTCAGTTTTAAAAAGTACTTAACTTCTGTTTTTTAAGGTGAGATGCTGGTAAATTCTATAATACTGGAAAAAAAGGTAAAATGCTAAATTATCTATAGCTAATAGCAAGATGCATAAAAATATGTATAAAATTTTAAGTAGGTAAAAGGAAAAATTGCTTCAATATTGAAACTGTTAGAGGGTAAGCGATTGGAAAAATAGTATCTAAAATATCAGGCAGGTATCTGCAAATGTCTATCTAATAAATCAAGGTAGGTTGTTCAACAAATTTAACTAAAAGTTTTAAAATCCACGCCAAAGTTGTTGTTTTCTACAAAAGGCTCCAAATGAGTGCAAGGGGTTGTTCAAATTATTTTGTCCATTTTAAATGATAGCATTGGGTTGAAGATGCGGGTATGTGGCTTGGGTATCTAGCTATACTTACCCCTCTATTATAATGACATTCACGATCAACTTATCTGGGAACATATTAAACATTATATTATTTTATAAATACTCGTGTAGAGCCACAACTCAGATAAAGAGCGGCTGCCAACCCATAAAAAATGTTTACCAAAAGTAAAATAATTTTCAAATGAAGAGTGAAAATGTAATATAGTGTCACTGCAAATACTGTTGCGTCAGAGAATATTTTACGAAAGGAAATAAGATTGCCTTAAAGATTAAGATTAATAGTTCGTTTATAAATTATTTAAAGTTTATATGATTATCATTAATGATTATAAAGTGTGAAAATAGATTGCTTGAAATCTATATTTGCAATGTTCTGTCATTTCTGATAATATCCATCACATGTCCTTAAATAAATGTGTCGTAATTTTGATTTTAAAAATCTGCCATGTAACAATAAAATGTGATATTAATTTGTATTGTCTTATCACTTGGAAATGATGAAGACACAATAGTATTACAAATTTTTGAGCCCTAATTTATGTTGTTGGGAATAATTCTCGAAAAACTAAAATTATTTAAATATTTTGAAAAATACATCGAGTACATGTTTAGCCTAAACAGGCACAAAAAAAAAGTGAGTGTAATTAAAAAAAAAGTTTGAAACTCCTTTTTAAATCTTTAAAATAAACTTTATCCATTCAGATAACACATGTGCTGCTCAGTCCAGTCATATGTTTATGATAGTGTGTATAAAAACTGTGTGTGTTTATATATATATATGTGTGTGTGTGTGTTTGTATTGTTATTACATACTCTATACAGTATATAATGAAAAAATATTGAACTACATAATAATTTAAATTATTTTAAAAAAAAAAACGAATAGTATTATAACTTATTATACAGATATTTTATGTTTTAAGGAAAAATTGTTTTACTGCGTAATATTTTTATAGCTACATCATTCAGTACTTAATGTGCTTTTTAAACATTGAATATTAAACTAAGCATATTTTAAACTGGGTACAACTATTTATTAACATTAGCCTTGAATGAAAAATATATTTTTAAACACTCGCGAGATTGAAAATTATAAAGTAATGGGCCTATAATTCAGATTTCGTACAGTATGACAAAGATATATGAAGCAGATACAGACCACGTTATCCACAAAGCAGTTATTATTTTCCTCGTCACTTTGTAGTTCCAAGCTTCTTCTCCGTTTCTCAATAAGGGTGCAAGACAGTTCGTACAGCAGCAAACCTGTGGATAGTGTATCAATAAACATCAAACGCTACGTTACCAAATAAATAAACGGCCAGATACAAATTATTTTAAAAGCTCCTTGACATCTGATTAATGTATAGCTTACATATAAGAAAAAGGTGTCCACGCTAGATTTTTCAATTATGCTAATGTAGGTTGGGTTGGATCAATATAATGCGACTAAAAAATAATATGTACACCTTTGCGTTTGATTGAACTCTTTAAGACTATCTTTTTAAGATCCTAAGTAACTCAGTGGTAATGATAGGCTTTTGATTAAAATGTTGTTTCTAGCTATCGCTGAAATTGACCTAATCGAGATAGTAGAAATATTAATAATAATAATAATATTTAGCACCCCGTCTTACTACCCGTTCGGGTTATACGCTTTAAGTACTAATTACACTAATGGATTAGGAATTGAGAAGGGTGAATTAGATGAAGTGAACCCGTATTTGCGTGGAGGGAGAGTGGAAAACCATTTAGGACCCCCCCCCCCAATTCACCCGGCCGAGATTCGAACTGCGATCTCCCCGTCCTCAGCAGTCGAGCCCAACATTACATACGCGTTAGCCAACTACGCCACCGAGGCAGGTTAGTAGAAATATTAACAAGCAAGGTTGCACAATGATTTGTAATACCACAATAATTCCAGATGAGCTGAGTTTAAAAATAATAAAAACTGCAAACCTTCAGCACACAATTGCACACGTCACATAATTAAACAGCAATTTTCCATCTGTGAAGTAAAGTCAAAATGGTATATTTAAATGAACTAAAATATATTATGTTGAAAAATATGTTAAGCTGTTTAAAAGTTGTTCGTTAGCAGAACGATATTTCCGCTAATTTTATTGGTGTTGTTTATGCTACGTATTGCAAATAAAATAGGGATTATAGACTCATTGTCCTATTACGTAATGGTTTGTGGCCATGTTTCATTGGGTCTTTTTTGTAGTCAAGAAATTCTAAAAGAAGTGTGAGTTGAGGGTTTCAATTTGATTAAGTTTATTGATTAATATACCTTTTAGCCTGCAGTCTCCTGCCTGTAGTTTATCTAAAAGTTCCAACAACTGATGGCAAAGGTCTTCCTTTTGCTTCAGGCTTTCTTCGGACAACTCTAAAGAAAACAACAAAAACATTTGATTATTATAAAACATGCATTCAACTGCAGTGGCCTACAAATATTATGTAATGACTTGTATAAACTGTGTATGTGTGTATACATAATGTGATATATGTATCATTATTATTATTATTATTATTAGCACCGCGTCTTACTACCCGTTCGGGCTATACGCACTTACGCTAATGTGTAATGG
>CABFOW010002111.1:90619-103969 GCA_902141385.1 Timema californicum | reverse complement strand
TGAAGTATTTTAACATATCGGGCTTACATATATTTATGGTCTTACCAATTAAATTAGGCCATTAATTGCAAATGTGTTAAGTCTATCACTGATAGAAAAAAGTCAAATATCATGTCAAAATGAGAAGTTTCCCAGCACTCAATGAACCAACATACAATAATATTGCCTAGCGCCTGTAAACTAGACTGTGCCGGGTCGAGCGCTATCTAGCTATCTAGCTTCTATCTTTCAAGCGCACTCGCTCGCTCGCTCCAGTGTGGCCACCTCCCATTAGAATCCATGTGTTCTATTTTATATTTTAGTCGCTCGCGCGCTCAGTCTGGCCGCCCCCTAAGTTGTAAGCTTTGTGGATATAAAATCCCTGTTTGTAGTTTTGATTGAATTCAAATACTGCTCCTTCTTTAAATTTCACTCCTGTCAAGTGAGTTTTTGTGATGTGTCTTTACAGAGCTGTGAAATTTTTTTACATAATGTGGAGTGAGTTTTACTACTTTAAAAGGTGTTTTCTAGAGGCATTTCTGTAGGAAGTACGCATAGTGGTCTTTAGAATACACATTTGCGTGTCATATCTCTTTTTCTGCCTGAAATCTCGGTCACAGGGTAGATAAGAATGACTGGGTATCATGAAGTAATGTTTAATGACATCAAATCGTTTTTTATGAATCAGTTATAGATTGGCAAGAACGACATTGATGTTCTAATTTTGACCAAAACAATGATCGCTGAACATGATAATCTTTTGGATTTTATTTGGAACGTTTGACAAATATTGTTGTAAGCAACTAGCAATCTCACAAGACCCACGCTTTTCCATAGTTTCATCCCATAAAAACATTGTTGACTCACCCGTTTTAATGTTATGAATACAAAAGTTTTAAGTCCAGAGCTTACGTTTGTAGAACTGGATCCCGCTTGTGAGTTTTTGGGTTGTTAGCGCCTGTTGAAGGTCAAAAGCAATCACCAAAGTATCATCATCTTCATTATTTTTATAAGACTTGATGAGGGCCTGTGCAGATTTCGCTCGTCTTAAGTGTAATTCCTTATCTTTTTCAAGTTTTCTGACGCTATCAGAATTTTGCTGACCATTTTTATGTAGTTTTTTTTATTGGACTGACAGTTTTATCACAAAAATTACACGTGTCACTACCGAGGGGTTCGAAACCCATGTTGAATGTATTGAACGTATCTCTATAAAAATGCTTAGAGACTGCCTTCGAGGATAATTTTCTTTGGGCCATTCCTGATATAGTTCATAGAGTAAATTTAAGTTAAGACCAACGGGGAGGTATTTTCAATGAGGGCTTTTTGCCCGGCTGTAGTGGCTAGAAACAACGGGCAAAGATGTAATGTGCTCTCTAACGTGTGACCTATCATCTTCCTCTACTTTGTTAACAGATTCAGTTTTGCCTCTCTAGTCACTTTCTATTGTTCCTGTCGGTTTTGTTTTATCTAGAACAATGCGAACACGTTTTTCTGTTATCCCATGAATGTTGTAAAAAGCTGTTCGACACACATTGTATTTCACATTGTCACCGATTACAGTATATTCAATACGTCTCAAAGTACGACTTGGCCTGCCTTTGACGTACAATCTCTTAACATCATTACTGTTAACGAGTTTTGACAGATAAGCGTTTTGTAAATTGTAATTTCCTAACTGCCAAAATGCGTTAAAGATACTTTGAACTTTGGGTAGGCCTACCTTATCAAAGCACCCACAGCCACACGGCTCTCCAACTTTACGGGGTGGTTCATTGTTTGAGAGACATATACCCACAGCCACACGGCTCTCCAACTTTACGGGGTGGTATAACCCTCTTCATTGTTTGAGAGACATAATCCTTTCCCTCGTTCCTGTTCTTCTTGCTAGCAAATCGTTTCCAATTATCTTTATTTCAAACTCTTTTATGAGGATAACCCTCCACTACACTTGCCATCACAGTTTGTACAATAAACAGAAATACAATAAATAGAAAAACACTAGCTTTGCACGAGCTGAGAGCGTGAACTGACTTGTGAGAAAGAACAGTCTCTTTGCTTGTGACCTTCAACAGCGAGTGGTAGGGAGGGAAATTGGGGAGGAGAATGTTGAGTTCACCCTTATTACCCGCACGCTAAACGATCAAAAGTGATTCAAGTATATTTTAAAGCCTTATTTTCAGGGGCTAGAAGGACGAACTCCACAAACTAGAACTATGAGCATGTGCAGTAGATGTTCCTGAACACGATGTATGAAAAAAAAAGAGTCTGATGTTGAGTTCACCCTTATTGCATGCAACGCCTCAATTTAACATTGATTCATTATGATATTGGTACATTTTTTATGCATATGTTGGTAGTTCTATTGATAGTGTTTGTTCTTGCCTGATCTCTATTTAGTTTTTAAGTTCATATTAATATTTCAGTTAATAAACTACTTTCAATCCAGCAATGTTTGAGGTTCATAGAATAAACATTCTATAAACCTGTGGTGGCACGTTTTCAATTAATAGAACCTTTTCTGACCTCAAATTCGTTTTCTATTCACTTGAGTCCTTCCTGAATATTCAGTTTTGTTACAGCATCTAGTTCTACTTCACACATTCCTATAGAAAAAAGCTGTGTAGTTTTTGTTAACATAAAACTAGTTCATAAAGTGTGTTAATGGATAGTGGGGACTATTAAAAGTAATTTATATTTCATCCTGCCATTTGTTCTAAATTTCTTGATTTGGTTTGGCATATCCCATTTGTACTTGGTACAGTCTCCCAACACACTTTGTAATCCTCAATGTCTGTGGCATTTTGCCTGGCTAATTTTAATATCAGTTTTGAACATTCTAATTTTTCTGAAAATGACAAAACAATGTTAGGCTATATGTTTCTTATAAAATAATGTGTTTTCATCTTAAGATTATAAATTGCATTGCCTTAAAGATCAAATCATACTTAAGAAAAAATCTCACATCTCAAAATAATTTCTGGCAAAGGTTAAATCATACAATGTTTTTGTAAGACAAAAGAAAAAAGTTAATATAAAGCAATATCTTTAGTTAGAAAAATTAATATTTTGGAAGAACAGAGTCGCATCTCAAAACAGAGACGTGACAACAGCAAGCAAACACCTTTTTGTCAGAAAAAATTACACATCTTAATATATTACACTAATCTTATCAAAAGCATAGCATACCTTTATGTGAAGCTCATAGTAAGAAGAAATATGGTACTTTTCTGTGATAATCCCCAATCTTCTTCACTGTTTTAACTGTACTGTGTCAACTTTTCTCTAAACAATACAACTTCTTACTGTGAAGGTTCACCAACAACTAAAAAAAGGTAGTCTTTATGCAAAACACTCAGCTATTTCAAAAAGAAGAAATATGACACAATGAGCATCTGGTGGGCAATATTGTTACCTATCTTTTTGACATATTTGTAACAAAAGCTCTTTTCATTTTTGAATATTTTGATAGCCAAACCTTAAATTAGGATTTCTTCAAGTTATGTAATCAGTTTTGCTCCAAATGAGTGACTAATATTTTAATCTTGTTTCAAAATTAAACTCTTAACACTTTTAATTCCAGAAAGAAGTAGAAAACGAAGTGATTGGCTTGTTTAGTGAACATCTCCTATTCCTATTATCTCTGGTACAACAAAGTAACAACCCGAGTAATGTGTATGTTCGCTTCATGGCTGCCAATTGCCTCACAGAGGTGGAACTAAATTTTCCTGTAAGTATCAAAGAGATGAAGGTCATGAGTACTTGCAACATGTTTGTTCATTTTTGATAGAAAGAAACGAGATAAACTTAAAAATGTAACTTGAACATTTAATAATACCATAAAGAATATTTATAAATAAAATTCAATTTTTAGTGAAATTAGGTTGTACAAGTTGTATTAAATGAATGCGAAATACATAAATGTGTAATATAATATAAAACATATGCACAATATTTGAAAGAGATTGATAATGTTAGTTACAAGTTATAATACATTATGGTTAGGAATATCTTGGAGTTATAACAAACATCTAAAAAATTCAGTAACACATTAAAATTGTAGATGTTTGAGTCAAATTAAACTTAAAATTATGTTTTTAAAAACAAAGAATGATGTGATTATGCAATTTAATATGTCTATATTAATGTGAAAGATTGACAGAACAAGTTATTAAATTTTGAAAAACTATAAAAAAAATAAAAAATTGAATTCGTTTCTTATCTGTATTTCCACGTGCCTTGGTTACTGCTGCAATTGCTGCATTGTTACTTATATGACATGTTTCGATGCTATGATGGCATCATCCTTAGGTCTTATGGAAAAAGAATACACACACCAAAATAAATCATTTTTAAAACACACTGCGTTAGCCAATGTGGTATAACATGCAAAATTGGTGAAGATTGATAAATTATAATATTGAGAAATGATACTTATGAAATAACATAATTATCAGGTATTAAAATAAAGTAATTGAGTATCCCATGTTGTGTGATTACGGAAACTGATTTAAGAATTACAATTAACATGTATGTATAAAATAAGAGAAGAAAATTCTGGAAAAATATAAGAAGTCAAAGATATTATGCATATAAGAAGAAATTATGTACTGAGATATTGTGACATGAGATAATTCAACAAGAGTACCACCAAAGGCTAATTGAGTTGTAGTAATTGGAATTGTAGCAGCAACACCAGTACTTTCAACACTAGTTTCTAAAACTTCAGATACTGGTATTGCATGATAATTAATTTCAATATTAGTATTGTCTATAAAACTAGCTTCATCTTATAGAAGAATAGACACTGAATCACTATAATTAGGATTTGTAAAAACAAAAATCTCTTCTAGATTAGAATATATATTAGGTCTTGTAAACTGTCTAACACGATCACTCCATCCACTTATACAATTGCATAATCCCCAATTATGTTCTTGATTTTCACTAACACCCAGTCTATAGATTCTATTTGTATCTTTATAAAAAAGTCTTTCTTGGCGATCTGACAATAGCAGTCTAGGACCTTCTCCCATACTGACGATAAAACAATATTATTAGCCATTATATAACGATTATCCTATCATACTGATTGATTGATTGATAACGCTAATTTGGTTTGCCTTGGTGCTTGTTGTTTGTTGCTAGCTAAGCTAGACCCCACCACAATAACAACAACCAACCACCATCGACCTGGCCATGGCCATGGCCATTACCACATCAGTTTCTTTAATCACAAAACATGGAATACTCAACTACATTGTTTTAATATCCGGTAAATATGCTATTTCATAAGTATTATTTCTTGATATTATAATTTATCAACTTTAAACAATTTTGCGCGTTATATCACATTAGTTACTGCATTATGTTTTAACCATGATTTTATTTGGTGTGTTTCTTCTTTTTTCATCAGACATGAGGATGATGCCGTCGTTGCATCGAAACATGTCTTATAAGTAACGTTGCAGCAGTAACCTAGGAACAAAGAAATACAGATAATAAATGAATTCAATTTTTTATAATTTTTATACATTTTCAAATTTTAATAACTTGTTCTGTCAAACTTTCACATTAATATAGACATACAAAATTGCATAATCATATCATCCTTTGTTTTTAAAAACATAGTTTTAAGTTAAATTTGACTCAAACGTCTACAATTTTAATATGCTACTGAATTTTTTAGGTGTTTGTTATAACTCCAATATATTCCTAATTATAATATATTATAACTTGTAATTAACATTATCAATCTCTTTAAAATATCATTAAAATATTGTGCATATGTTTTATATTATATTACACAGTTATGTCTTTCACATTAATTTAATACAACTTGTACAACCTAATTTCACCAAAAATTGAATTTTATTTATAAACATACTTAAATGTTCCTTATTAAACAACTTAAAATGTTTTTCAAAATATTATAAAGGTTAAATACACTTTATTAAATTTTAAATTACCATTACCATTGTTGCCTATTTAGTGATTTTGAAGCTATTTTGCAAAGCAAGCTGCATTTTAACTCAACACAACCTGCTCCAGTGGCCGAATGGTCTAAGGCGTGACTTTAATGTTGGACTGGTCTGCCTAAGACGGGGAGATCAGGGTTCAAATCTCAGGTGTACTGAGGGTGGTTTTTTCTAAATGATTTCCCACTCTGCTTCAATGCAAATGAAGTTAGGTTACTTATAAAATGCTTCCTTCCTCATCCCTATTCCATTAGAGTAATTATCATATATGTGTATAACCTGAACAGGTAGTAAGACAGAGTGATAAAAAAATACTTGAGCTACTTAAGCACTTTAAGCACAAAGACACCTATGTATAAAATAGAAAGAGAAGGAAGAAAATAAAGAGTTTATCCTGCAAGGCATATTGCTTGTGTGTTGATAACACTCCCAAGCTTCTGCTTATGAGTATAAACACTCACTGTACTATTTGCACCTGGACAGTATTGACTTGCATTTCAAAATGACCTTTTTCTTGTTTCCAACCATAGCATGATATACATATTCTTCCATCAACCGTTACAATCTACATCCTGCCAGGAAGATTATTACTGATTATTTTCATAAATAGCTTAAATAACTTGAGCTATAGACAATTTAAAAAAATTACATTCACAAAAAAAACTACCATAAGATAGAAAAAATGTTTTTGTGACTATGTAAGCTTATTTTTAGAATTATTTAACAATCTATGGTTTTGTTTTAATGAACCCACTGATCAAAACATCAATATCTTATTATATGGGAAAACCTATCTTGACTTGCTGCTACATCACAGGTAAACAACATCTTTAACGTATGTAACTTTTAATGAACTACATTCGAATTTTGAGGCACAACATTTTTTACAACTCAAAATGTAGGTGATATAAAAGTTTGATTGGAATGAATAAAATATAAAAAAGCCATTCACAGTTTACACTGATGTTGGACAAAGATTAATACTGTCTACACCTAACATTGTTACCATTAGATAAAGAGGTCATGGTCATGATCGTGTTCTTAAAGAAAATTTGTTGTCCCCACCCATTCTTGTAGGTAATCTGGTTCTTTTTTTATATTAACTCTTCAGGAAGGGGTGTTAAACATACAACACAACTTGCAATGAATTTGTTGATCTGCATCAGTGTGTTATATAAACTATGTTTCAGAGAATCCTGCGTGAATGTATCAATAATCTATACAGTTTGTCCTTGATAGAGACCTCGGTTGCCCACCAGCAATACATGTGTCTGCTGGCGCTCACAGTGAAGAACTCGGTTGCTAGCGAATCTTTAGAAACATTGTGAGTTAAGGCACATAGCTATTACTTTTGCCATTTGATATTAATAGATGATATTACATAAGTTTGACACATGAGATGCAATTTACTCTATGGTACTATTATTAAGATTAGTATGCACTTGGTTGCGTATAACCCGAACAGGTAGTAAGACGCGGTGCTAATAATAATATGCACTTGGAAATATTGTTTCTCGATGTTTCCTGTTGCTCACAAACATGGATAAACAGTTTGCAAATGTGGGAAAAATATTGTTTACAAGCATTTAAAACACACAATGTTTTGCATCCTATCTTCATAGATTAAACATTGTTTCCCTTCCAGAGTTTAGTTGACTAAAACCATGGTATTCAACCCTTTTTGTTTGCGTGCCCCCAGATGTAATTTTTTTTCAACTTTATATCCCAAAAGCTATTAGTAAATAATGCATACTATACATATTCTGAAATCAACATCTAAAATAAATAAATACACATAGCCCAGGTCAAATACCATTGGAGTGAAAGATATTGGCCAAGAAGGATGTTGTTATGGCTTGTGCTTTATATGTAGCTCTGAACTATTCAAGAAGACAAAGAAGAAGAAAATGGTGACAAGTTCGTACAATGCTTCTAAAAGGTTCATACTATGCAAATAAGCGTTTAACAGAACTTAGGCTCGAAGATGTCAGTGGTTTTAGAAACTTCATTTTCATGTCTCCTACAAATTTTGAAGTTCTTTTACAAATGGCCGGTCCTAGGATAGTGAGCAACTAGCCTGGATCATGTTGTCTGTTTAGCACCGCATCTTGCAACCCGATCAGGTTATACACTTACTAATTACACTAATGGTTTTAGTGATGAGGAAGGTTATATTTATAGGAAGCGTACTCGCATTTGTGTGAAGAGAGAGAAAGAGGAAAACTATTAGAGAAAACCACCCTTAGTACACCTGATTGAGATCCAATATTCGATCTCCCCATCATTGACAGACTAGTCTTCTGTGAGAGTAGCATGTTAGACCATGCAGCCACTGAAGCGGGCTCACATTGTTTGTTGTCGACAATGTTGGCAAACACGGAAACAATTTTTCTTGTAACCTATTTGAAATGAATGACAAGAAACATTGTTTCCTCATTGGTAAACATGAACAAATGATTGCAAATAGTTTGAAACACGAAAAAATGTTTGCAAACTATTTCTGAAAACACACACACACACAAAATTAGAAACAATGTTTCCATTCACATCCTAGGATTTATAATGGACTATTGCTCATACATAACACACTAGCCTAAGTACCCACAATACGACATTTTCTACCCCTATAGAATTTTAACAGAAACCTTATAGTCTTGAAAGTAGTTGGAAACTGTCTCAAATACAATGTTCCAATGCTCATGTCAATTTTTATGTCATCGACTCATATGGCTGACACAATCAAAAAATTGCTGGCACCTAGTTTAATTTAATCAAACATCAGAACTATGATACATTGTATTGGTTGTTGTAGATAGTACCTTACAAAACCCATAAATAAGTGTATTCAAGTAAAGGCTATGTTTTAATATAGTTTTGTATGAACCCTAAGACTGTTTTACCTGTATATGATTTATTTAGGTGGGGAAAATTCCCAAAAGTACTTTTTAAAGACAAGCTACACCAGGTAGATGAGACCGAACTGACGATTGCTGACATAAATCAGGTGAGCATTACACAATCTATTAAATAAAATTAGTTGTTAAGCTCAGTCACTTTGGTTATCTTAATGGGTGAGGAAGTGATAATAATATAAACCTGGCTGATATTTCATGTACATGAGGGATGTTTGTGTTCAGTGCTTTGATATCAATGATAACCAGAAAACATCTAGATATGAATTTTGTCTAAGAAGTATGTTGTATCCTAAATGAGTGAGGGAAGTTTTTTTTACAAAAAGCTATAAAAGTTAATCAAATAGTAATGTAATTTTCTTATTGGAGTCACAGCCGGAAATAATATGACAGCCAAGTGGAGACTTAATTTCTTTGTGAATTTCAGTAAGGAGATAGAATGTAATAAATTGGGGGCTCTTTGGAGAGAGAAGTGAAGTGGAGTTGAGTTGAGCTAATAGTGAGGTTTTGTAGAGGACTTTCACTTAGTAGGACCTGTTTTATATGTATGTAACGCAACTAATAATATTAATAATAATCAAGCTATTTCCTTTTATATATTATTATTATTATTATTATTATTATTATTATTATTATTATTATTATTATTATTATTATAGATAAAAGGAAATAACTTCATCGATGGTCTCATGGTCTAACATGGCATTTGCATATTAGACTGAATGGCCCCTGACAGACAGATTGAGGTTCAAATTCTGGTATGATGTACCAAGAGTGTGTTTTCTTAAATTGTTTCCCACTTTACCTCCACACAGTTATGGGTACACTTCCTTTGAATTCTACCTTATTCATATCTATCTACCCCATTAGTTTAAATATGTGGACAGCCTAAATGAGTAGTAAAATGTGCTGTACAAAAAGAAATAAAAATATAGCTCAATAATTAGCCTTGTGTACATTGGTCCATCCATACAATTCCCTAAACTTGGTGTCTAGTGCTTGGTATTTTTGTCCTAACTCAAGTTAGTTTATAATTTGTTTTAGATGGTATCTTTTCTCCTAGACCAGCTGGTCCTGTGCACCAAAGAAGGGAGTTTCTGGATCATTTGTCTGGTGATGGAGATGATGCGGTCCAGGGCAGATCTTCAACTGTCTGTCCAAGTGTTGAAACCTATTCTGATTCACAACTTGAGGGTGTACAACCCGCAGAGCTTCCATGTTGTTCATCTGCTACTGGTACAATAATTTATTGTGCAATAGGGAGGAAACAGTCCGACACCCTAGCTCAGTCGGTAGCTTGTTTGGCTACTAAGCTAAAGATCCCGGGTTCGATTCCCAGCATGGCTCAAAATTTATCATTGATGGAAATATGGGTTTAGCCTTTAACATTGATAAATTAATGCCTGGGAACTTGATGTTGTGCCCATCCTAGTCTTAAGATAGATTATAAGACATAAGAAGCTGTGACAGGTCTAGCCAACTGGTAGTGGAATAATATATGACTTTAATAAAATACTGACCCAGGCCATAGGCTGGGAACAATAATGGATATAAAGTAAAGGTAGAAACAAGCTAGCCTATAATTGGATCAATGTATCAATCAATTTCAGACCAAATTTTGTTAAAGTTTCATTGGTTTAAAATTTATTAGAGATGTGTGAATACCCAAAATTTCGAGTTTGAGTGAAGTTTAGGTTGTTCGAACTCAACTTGAACATTTTGAGTTTAATTAATTTTATTTAATTTTAAGATATTATTTCATAGAAAATGGATTCCTTTAATATTTTATTTTGTCTGATTACAAAAAACAACAAAAACACATAACTCATACAAAATATTAAATTTATTTAAAAATTTGATCTTCCCAAAAGAATAAGGCTGGCGCACAACAAAAATTAACCATAAAAAAAAGGAAACAATAATTGCAGAGGAGCCAATAGGATAATAACAAAAAGCAAATAGGCTGACTCTGGTCTATTCACTTTCTGCTTCCATGAACTCACACTTCAACTATTTCAATCGATATATTACGGGTGCAAGCGAAGGATATACCATAAAAGTTTGATAAAAAGAAATATGTAAAAGATAACATTTTAGTTTTATTGATGATAAATATTTAACAGTATATGTGAAATATAAAGCTATGACAAAACAAGAGTTGCGGGAACTTTCATTAACCATGAAGTGGTTACAATTCTATGTAAAATATAAGATTACTCCAAAGGGTTGTAAAAAATATAATAACAATATAAAACTTTAGGGGCCATATGGGCTATACTTTTCTACTACCTTGTTCATGAGACCATATAATATTTTCCTGCCCCGCAGGTAATAACCTTCCTTACGCAACAATAAACTTTCCCTGCCATATGGGCGATAAGTTACAAACATTTACAACAATATAATATATTTTTGTCACACGGATAATAACATTTCTGGCGCAAAAATAACTTTCCCTGCCATATGGGCAATAAGTTACAAACATTTACATTGACAACAATATGATATATTTCTGCCACGAAGATAATAACATTTCTTACGCAAAAAATAGCTTTCCCTGCCGTATGGGCAATAAGTTACAAACATTTACATTGACAACAATATGATATATTTCTGCCACGCAGATAATAACTTTTCTTACGCGAAAATAACTTTCCCTGCCATATGGACAATAAGCGTCTAACTTCTCAAAAGTGATATGTAAAACAGATAGTTGTGACATCACATGAACCCTTATGGGGCTTCATGTCGAAGTAAATAAATATAAGATTTCAGGTTATAAAGCTTTATGAACTATAAATATTAACTTGCCAAAAGGAATTTCTATGTACATTTAGCCAAAAAAGGAATTTAGTACCTTCCTAAACCATCCTGGACACCTAGGTGTGTCCGAGGACACAATCCTGACAAGAGTGCCGGCCGTAAACTTTGATTTTCACCGTTATATAATGCTCATACTAGCTCAAAAAGGGGGAAGAGGGGTAAACAAACACAACAGTCAACACAGAACAATGAAGAGAGGGAGGGGATAGACAGATGATGGAAGAACACCCTAGGAGCTGGTAGATCATTCTAGGCCATATGTTCCAACATAACATCACAGTCGCGCACCACACATTTCCCACCACGCCTCGGGATACAGCACTGTTCAGTCTTGCATGATTTTTCCTCGTTTAGTTGTCCGGTCAATCTCATAGAGGCATGTTGTTGTTATCTTGTTTGGGGAAGACATAGTGAGTTGAAGCAGCTGAATGGGGCCTAAGGTGAGTTTACTTGCTTTACTCTTCGTATGCTTTTTGTAGTTTTATTTCCAATAAATGCTACAAATCTCGCCCCCTTGGATGACGGGCGACGGGCTACTCGGTGCCTGTATACTGGTAGCGGTTGGAAACCCAGTAGTCTTTTCTCCAGATGAGCCCCAACAGCGCCCCCTCCCCCACAATAAAATCTCATGCGTGGGTCGTGTGGCGGCAGGCCTCATTGCAAGAACTTAGATCATCTAGAGCTCCTTCGAAGATTCATCTCATCATTTTCTACCAGCTCTCCAATGCAACAGGATAGAAAGGGAACGGCATAAACCGGAAGCAGGGGTCCTCTCCGAGCTAAATATAACACACAGTCTGTACCAATTTTTGAAAGTCAATTGCAGTCCACATTACTCCACAATTTGGTCTCTCTTTTCTTTTATTAGATCTTTCAGCATGAAAGTTTCTTTTAATATCTTTCTTTTAGAAAGTTTATTTAAAGTGACGCACCAAGTTTTCCTTGAAGACAGTATAACTTCATTATATCCTGAATATAATTCTCATGGTGAGAGTTCATTAAATATATTGGTAAGGTCACATAATTCTGATAGTGAGAGTTCATTACATATATTGATAATGTCACATAATTCTCCTACTATACAACAGATAATAAAAATTCCACACGATACACATAAAACAATGATCTTGCATGCTTCGAAGCATGCTTGCAAGGGACGTTACATACACTAACTTATACTAAACTGGATAGTGACACTTTAAACACCAGGGTGTCTACCCTGTCACTACCCAGTGACTCTTGATAGTATGCCCAACTATTTAAGGCGGTATTATCTTCAAATGGCTCACATGAGCTCTCCTAAGAACATTGTTGTCTCCTTTATCAATAAGGCGGACTGAGACGGGGGTGAGAAATTCATCATTCAGCCATGGACCACTCCATTTCTCACATAATTTGGCTGAAACTCTCTCAATAGCGGAGCTTTGAGGGAACTCCTTGCATAGGACGGTATCTCCTATTATAAAACTAGTATAAAACATTGGCATTGAAAAAATTCAAAATTATAAAGTGGTACTTCTGCAGTAACTTAGAATGAGTACTTTGAGATGCTAATTACTCAAAATGGGGAGGTGGGGTACAAAACTTTTTGTTTGTGGCACATAACGGTACTAAAATAGTACAAAACTTTGGCACCGAAAAAAATTCAAAATTTGAAA
>CABFOW010002111.1:18990-86180 GCA_902141385.1 Timema californicum | reverse complement strand
TTGATATAATTTTTCTTAATTCTTAATATTCGTTTTTTAAAATAAGTTATAACATAATCTGCCCTGAAGTGAATATTTTTTAAAGTTTAATTGCAAATCAAATGTAGGATAATATTATTGCACAATGTCACAGGACTGTGTAAATATTTTCTTAGCATATAACTTAGCCTAATATAGTATATATCTATATTTTTTATAAAATATAATTGTCTATTTACGTGCCCAAGTAAATGTCTTTTTAGTAGGCCTACATATTTTTTTCTAAAAAGGTTAATGTCTTATTGTGTATTATTACATAATTAGGCTAAATTGTAAGGTTTTTATTAAAGTTAGATAAAATATATCAATTTAATAGCATTTGAAATAAATATAAATATATTAAGGCTAAAAACATCCAGTTTTTTTAGAAAAATAATTTGTTTTAAGAGCTATTATTAGTTGTTTAAATTTTATTCGAACTTCGATTCGACTTCGAGAATATTCTTGAATATTCGCTTCGAACTGAAAAAACTGGCTTCGCACACCCCTAGAAACATAGGGAATAATTGAATAGCTTTTTGGGGTTTAGATTTAATTAAATAGGCTGATATTTTTTCAAGGTTACTAAGCTCTCCATATAGATCCAATTCATTACTAATATTAACAATTTGTATCAGAAATGCTAACTGTAAAAATCATAATATAAACATTTTGTGCCACTAGAATCATTTTGGGAGCATGTTGTTTGAAGAGAAAGATCGTACTGAACTGTTGAACCAGACACTTGTGAACGCAACTCACCCATCGCTGCCAGCTTGTCTTAAATTGCTCTATCTTGACTGGGCAGGCAGTTACTTCCAGGGTGATACATCCCAGACACCACATATCACCAAATTGATCCCTGGTGTCTTCGACGGGCCTGAAACCCAGCTCAAGAAACTGCACATCCTTAGTGGATTTCTCAAGAACAAATCGGGTGGGTTGACTTCTTCAGTTGTTAAGGCTGTGAAAGTTGAAACGACTATATATCACACTATTATAAAGTTATTATCTCTCATATTTTGAGTTAGATAAGTTAATTTATCATAAAACAAATATTAGATCAAATTGATAAAAACATATTTGGCTGCTTTAAGTTTATGGTCAATTTAGCCAAAAACTTTACAAATATAAAGTGTTTGTAATAAATAAATGATAGAATAGCAGGAAAATAATAAGAGCATGAATAAAAGTAAAAAACTAACACACATTTACAAATATAACGTGTTAAAATAGAGATAAAGTATGTGTAAAGATTTGTTTTATTTTTCAAGAAAAATATTTTTATTAGCTTTTCAATAGTCATTTCCATTTTGTACACCACATTTGAGTTTTCATTTATAATGGAAATCATACATACCACTAATTTTAAACATTTTTAAATCTATTTCTTAATTCGTCTGCATTTGGCTTAATATAACTAATTCCAAATAACTTTTGAGCTTAATGATAAGAAAACATTGAGGAACAAAAGTTTTATGATTATAAGTTCTGTGTATCAAGTTTCTTACTATCAGGGCCAGGATTTTGATGATACTTTTTTTTTACATCACACGCAATGCTCATGTGTAGCTTACATGAATACTTATATTCATGATCCCCTGTTTGTGGAAATTTTATTAGGAGTAATTTTTTGGAAATTTTTTATTAATCTTTTAGACATTTATGAGTTGGGTCGAATCCACTATTTTATGAATTTGAGACTTTAATCTGAATCTCTAATCCAAATCTAAATCTTGAAAAAAATATGAATATAGGAAGAAATATAAATATAATAGGATGATAGAAAATTTAAATAGTAACTAAATATGAACATTCTTTCTTAAAATCCATTTATTATAACAATCATGCATTCAATTAAATGTTAAATTACTGGTTGTTAAGTTCATTCTGTAATTTTAATTGCTTCTGAACCACCCCTAAGCACTATCAGAGCTCTAAAACAAATTTCACTTAAAAAATGGGAGGAAAAAAAAACTTTTTTTTGATAATTTGATTCTTAGATCTGAAATTTTCTCTACTCCTCGAATCTTGAAAATCCTTAAGAATTTAACGGATATGAGGACCCAGCTCTATTAATTTTAAATCAGTATATTTTTAAATACCTTCAATATTTTATAAATAAATAAATAAGTAGTAAAATACTCAAATATTTTTTCAACACACATTTGTTGAAATCGGAAGATAATGTAAATAATAAATTTTGTGCCCTTTTGGTCTGTATGGCTAAAAAATAAAAATACACATTCCTGTTGAGACACTACAACTAAACTATAGGGGATATCTATTCAGGCTGGGACATTACAACTAAACTATAGGGATAGCTAATCAGGCTGAGACATTACAACTAAACTATAGGGATATCTATTCAGGCTGGGACATTACAACTAAACTATAGGGAAAAGCTATTCAGGCTGTAAAATAAACATTCCTGTTGAGACACTACAACTAAATTATAGGGGGTAGCTATTCAGAAGCAGGTATTTGAAAATCAATATTATATTTAGCAGAATGCAAGCGTTCATTGTTGTTGTTGTTGTTGTTGTTGTTGTTATTATTATTATTATTATTATTATTATTATTATTATTATTATTATTATTATTATTATTAGCACCGCGTCTTACTACTCATTCGGGNTCTTACTACCCGTTCGGGTTATACGCACTTACGCTAATGTGTAATGGTAGGGTGATTGTGAGATGAAATGGAGGACCTACAGTTTAACGTGGAATCCGAACCACGGTGGAGGCCTGGCATTCCCCACATTCACAAGATGTCTTGTCAGAGGTGAAGGAAGGGTTTGGTAATCAGATAAATCTGTGCCGGGACCGAGGATTGAACTCCGGACCCGCGTTCATTGTTAAAGGTTTTCATTGCATAGGTATTTTTTGTTTCCATCTGTAAATGGCATGTTTGATTTAGTTATGTGTGTTCATTATGAGTTTAATGTGGTGGGGAAAAAGGTAAGATCACAGATAAACATCTTGACAACTGCATTCAAATGGGAGCAAGAAGTTACTCACTGAACATGAAAACAATAATTGGATGAAAGTGAATGACATTCTTCTCAGTATTTTACACAACAAGCTTAAAAAAAAAAATCAATATGTATATATGAGCATTAAAAGGTCATTTTAATATGAAAAATGTACCAAAATGATAAAACTATGTCCATTATGATTAACACTCCAAGCCACAGACCTCACCCCTGATTGAATAAATGTGTGATGACAATGTGTTTAAACAGGTTACAATAGTAGCCAATATGATTTGCGGCTATTGTTTAATCTGGTTAACTTGTGAAACAGTTGAATGTTTTGAAAGTATCTCCAATACTTGATTAGTTTGGCAACCCCTACTCTAAAGAGTTGAAAAAATGGTAATATCTTCCAGAAAACGCAGGGAATTTGAAATTAAGAAACTAGTGACAACCATAAACATGTAAAAGGAACAAACATTATAAAGAACAATTTTTTTTTACATCTCCCTGTGTCCTATAATTATTTACCAATTTCATTTCTCTACCGTCTGTGTTGTTTTCTTGTTTCCTCTTTTGGGAAGTTGTATTGCATTGGTCACACTCCCTCCTAATGAGTTCTGATAGAATGAAACCTATGTCATGCGAGTGGGTGGTAAAGATCAATTTTCTTTAAAAGACAGTCATTATTTCTTTTTCCAGGGGCAGCATTGTAAAGTGTGAAGTGTTAACTAGGGGTGTGCGAATATTTAAAATTATGAATGATTAACTGGTGAATATTCATTTAGAAACTCTGAATAGTAAGATCGAATAGTTAAGTCTAAAATCTCTTTAAAGTCCTGTCCAGACCTGTAAGTTTACAGCTGCACGTAAACAGTCGGCAAGAGACAAGGAGACAAGCAGGTAGCTAATTATCTGGTGGCACACAGAGTTAAAAATACACTTGTCCTTTGTTCATTAAGGGGAAAAGGGGGAATACTGTTGTTAGCAGAAAGAAAGAGGTGGCCAATCTAAGTGGGGAGAGGTTTTATAATGGCTGGCGGAGGGACAAATAGTTGGGAGCCACGTGAGTGACTCGTTCTCCGGCTACTAGTGAAAATGCTTGCAATTAAACATTTAGGGAAGGATAGAAATAGCTACTCTACCATATTTCAAGGCGGGTGAAAATTAATGGGGAAGGAGGGGGGGGGACAGTATTGCAATGTCAACCATTTGAGTGCTTGTCAGTTTTTTGTTTGGACAGGGAGGTGACCCAGACATAATAGAGATTACAAGGGGTGTCAAGTCTAGAGAACACTTAAAGGGTTTCAAACCTAGAAAAAATTTAAGGGGTTTCAATTTTCAAACATAGAAAACATTAAAGACCATTTAAAAGGTTTCAAGCCTTGTATACATTTAAGGGGTGTCAAGCCTAGACAACATTTAAAGTGTTTCAAACCTAGAAAACATTTAAGGGGTTTCAAACCTAGAAAACATTTTAAGGAATGTCAAGTCTAAAGACCATTAAAAATGTTTCAAATCTTAAAAACATTCAAGGAGTGTCAAACCTAGAGACCATTTAAAAGGTTTCAAGCCTTGAAAACATTTAAGGGGTGTCAAGTCTAAACAATATTTAGAAGGTTTCAAGCCTAGACGACATTTAAGGATTGTCCAGCCTAAAGACCATTTAATAGGTTTCAAGCCTTGAAAACATTTAAGGGGTTTCAAGCCTATACAAGATTTAAAAGGTATAAGCCTAGAAAACGTTTAAGGGGGTCAAGCCTAGAGAACATTTAAAAGGTTTCAAACTGTGATATTATAGTGAGAATTGTCAAATATATAGCAGTCCAACTTGATACAAGGTGAAGTCTAGTTTGTTAATCCATGTTGTAGACATAAGACATTACTATACACAGCCACAGATAACAAGTCCTTGGGGTACACCTCTGACACTCAACTTGGTCCCGGATAGAGAGCGTAGTTCCTCACATAGCCGCAGGGTGCTATCATCACATCTCCCCTCTAAAGATCGAGACAGTATATGGGTTTCCTGGACCATTGCCTTCTTTGAGCGGGAGTGGATGAATTGGGAGAAGAATCATCAAGTTGAGGTACTTCAATTGCCACCTTTGAAGGCGTTGGATGAACTGGTAGAATAGACTCTCTTCTTGGAGATGATGAGAGCTGTTATTTGTCAACTCATCTGGCTCTTGCTGGACCCAAGAACCATTTTCATTAAGAGGCTGGAGAGACTTTCGATTCCTGCTAAATGGTTCGTCCTTTGTTTGTATTATATACGACCGTGGTGTATCATGTTTCTTCACTATAGTACCTTCCTGGTTCCGGTCGGTAATATAGACTTTTGTTCCAAGGTTCAAATTTGTGAGAGGCCTAACCCCATAGTGACAATCATAGTTTTCTTGTTGTTTCAACAGTCTTTGTTCTTCTATGTGGAACAGCTGGTCCAAGTTAACCGGTGAGGGAACAAGGTTACTTGGTATTGTTGGTGTGAATCCCCTAAGTTTTTTCCCCATCAAGAGCTTAGCAGGGCTATAACCAGATTCTAGAGGTATGGAGCACAGTATAAGTAAGGCTCTGTATGGATCCTAGCTCTTTTCAATATGATTTTTAAAATTCTTTATTTCAGACTATATAAGGCTTTGTGAGTACTTCGGGCTGGATGTAACAAGTTTAAAATTATAATCTTTAGCAAACTGGAAAAAAATGTAATTCATTATATTGTTATGGATCTCTTGTGAGCCACAATCAGTTCTAATAATTTCAGCTACTCCATGCCTGGTTAGAATAGAATTAAGATGATTTATGCCACAACTAGTAGTAAGGCGCCCCAGCAAAGCCATTTCTGGATATCTGGAGTAGTAGTCAGCAACAAGGAAATACCAGTTACCTTTCAACTTCAAAAGATCCATGCCAATTGTTTGCTCAGGAAACAGAGTAGGTATTAAAGGTTCTGATTGATTTATCCTCAATTTGACACACTTGGCACAATTCTCAACAAGATCTCTCAGTTGTTTGGCCAATCTTGGCCACCAAACGCTTTATTTAGTAAATGCTCTACATTTGGTAATCCCCTGATGACCTTCATGTAGTTCATTTATTATTTCCTTCTGAAAGCAATTAGGAATTATTAGTCTATTGCCTTTTAGTAGAAGGCTTTTTTGTAGAGATATTTTGTTTTGATGTTGCAAATATGGTAATAACATTTCCGGTATTTGTGACTTTAGAGGCCATTGGTCTTGGCAAAACTGCATGAAGTGGATGATATCCTCATCCTTATGTATAGATTCTGAACAATTTCTGCCAACTTAGCATCAGACGCAGGAAGACCACAGACAACCTCTTGGACATAGGCCATCTTCCCCAGCAAGTAGTGGCTGTGGATTGTGGGATAGAGCATCAGCAATTAGTAGATTTTTACCAGCTACATGAACAATCTCAAACAAATACCTCATCAATCGAAGTGTAATTCTTTGTAGCCTAGGGGTTATATAATCTAGGTCTATGGTGGTGAAAATAGGAACTAAAAGTTTATGATCAGTTTCTATTGTTATATGAATGCCTGTAATAAAATCAGAAAAGAGTTCACATGCTCAAGCGAGAGCCATTCCCTCCTTTTCAATTTTGTTTGATGGCAAAAGCTCCATATATTGAAAATACCCCTCGTATGTCCTTTTTTCAATAATATTCACATCTGCGCCTGTATCAATTTTAGCAGAAAGGTCTTCCCCACAGAATTTGGTGTTTACCAACCATTTATCATACAAATAATTAGTTTTTGTAGATGCAGGGCCAACAAATTTATCATCCTCGTCTAACTTGTCCTCCATGTCAACAACATCAACTGATCTAAATCTACTACATTTTGCATAATGCCCCTTATATAGACACTGATGACAGATAGCACTCCTAGCAGAACATTTGGTTCTAGGGTGTTCATTATTACTCCCACACCAAAACATGAGTTTCTAGTTTTACTTTTATTTTCGTTAGATAAAGTGTTCCTACTATAACATTTTTTTATTTTTTTTAAAAACAAAAGCATAAACCTTGTCAGCTGCAACTTGACTGTCTCATGTTAAAGTTCCCTGCTGTTTTTTCACTTGCTCAGATTGTATAGCAGAATTAACAGCTGTTTCCAGAGTTAATTTGGCATCTAATTGTAGTCTAAACGAGAGAGTTTCATCTATAATACCAACTACGACTCTATCTCTAATGGCTTAGTCATAAAAAGTGACAGGAAAGTTACATTCTTGAGCAACAGTATGGAGATCTGTAACATAATCGTTAGCTCTTGTTGGAATCTAGTATGGAACTGTGCTTGTTCAAAGATGATGTTTTTGGTGGGAATAAAATGGCTGTCAAACTTCTGAAGGACTGTATCAAACTTCTTTTGATCGGCTGATGATAACTTGAATGTTAGAAAAATATTTTCAGCCTGAGGGATCATCAAATAAATCAAAGAATTTACCTGATCTTCTTCCTCCTTTATCATACCTGAAGCACATTTGAAATGCATAAAACGATCTAGCCATGATTTCCATTCCAATGTCGACTTGAAATCGAAAGGGTCTGGAGTCGACATATTGGAATTAGGTTTTTTATCTTTGTTGGAACTGTTCACTTCACCTTAGCTATACTTAAGTAGAGCGCAATATCCAACTACTGCCACCATGTAATATTACAGCGAGAATTGTCAAATATATATAACAGACCAACTCGGTTCAAGGCGAAGTTTATTCTGTTAATACATGTTGCAGATATAAGACATTACAATACATATCCACAGATAACAAGTCCTTAGGGTAACACCTCTGACGCTCAACTTGGTCCTGGATAGAGAGCGTAGTCCCTCACATGGCCACAGGCCGCTATCATCACACAAACCTAGAAAACATTTAAGGAGTGTCAAACCTAGAAAACATTATCCTAACATCAAGCCTAGAGAATATTTAGAGGTGTCAAATCAAGAGACTATTTAAAAGCTTTCAAACCTAAAAAAACAACATTAAATGGGTGTCAAGTCTAGAGAACATTTAAGGGGTTTCAAAGCTTTACAACATTTAAGGAGTGTCAAACCTAGATAAAATTCAAGGGGTGTCAAGCCTAGATAACATTTAAGGGATTTCAAACCTAGATACCATTTAAAAGGTTTCAAACATATACATTTAAGGTGTTTAGAGCCTATAGACAGTTTAAGGGGGGTATCAAGTATAGAGACCATTTAAAGGGGTCAAGAACTAATTTTATCATTCATTACTGTTGTGTTTTTATAGTAAATTTATTGTTGTATAACATGAAAGTGGCAGAGCTATAAACTGATACTAGTAATAACATTTAATATACAGCCAGTCCCTGTGATGAACCGAGTCAAGGTGTTTCTTGTAGGGTCATTTGGTTGCTTAGTAGACTGATGTGCATTAGTATCTTTTGGCTCAGTAAGAAAAGCAATAGGAAACTACTGCACTCCTAATTTCCCTAGTAACCTTTTCAGTGCTGCATAGGCTTTCATCTGACAGTGAAATTGTTTAGGATCCAACCAAATTTTGGGTTGAGTACTCGTCACACAAACAAAAGTAGGCCTTGCATATTAGAAAATGAGACCGTTATTAATCACCCCATTATTTTACCCTTTCTAACAATAATAATAATAATGTTTTAAGTTAAGGAAATATAATCTCTATACTGACCAGTCAAACATTCTCCATGCAATTTTTAAATTTAAATTTCTGTCAAAAACTTATCACAAAATTTAAAAAAATTATTTAGGTGAAACCTGTTGTCTAAAAAACTGTATCAAAGGTTCCTCTCAATTTCCTTATTCCTTTTTTAAATTCGGTCTTCTTTTTATTAATACCAGCTCAAATAACAATGTTTTTAAAGTAATTTTTGCATTTTGCATACAAAACCACATTTTCAATAGGAATTTAATAATTTAAATTATTTTTATCAAAAATGTAAGAAAAATTACTATTCGGTGGTATTAATTCAAAATTTTGTTATTCAATTCAATCAATAATCCTATTCACACACCCCCAGTGTTAACTATGTTCTTATTTTCATTGCAAAAGCCATATAGTGTTGGTTCCTTTTATGTGTTTATGTCCTTCTTGGGCATACTAATCTCACTTCTCAAAGTCATTATGTGATTTTTATATTGTCTTTCCACCTCTCTACCGCACATCTTTAGCCAAAGTTGAGTCATGGCTCTGCACATGTGTGTAGGAAGAATAAACTGAAAAAGAATGTGTTTCACATATAGCTGTGCGGGATCCCGAACATTGAGGAAAAAATTTGTGAAAATGGTTATTCCAGAAATTTGGGCAGGAAAAAATAATTAAATCTAAGGACCGACCATCAAAGTCATATTTGTATTTAATTTTCATAAAAAAATATATTTAATTTATTAAATTTCTATCAACCTTATCATCCATTAAGCAGCTGGAAACTCGTAACTTCAGTCACTTATTTTGTAACTCCTTACAAAATAACCAGCACCATTAAATAACATAACCACACTAGATGTAATTGAGGGAAATATCTATCTCTAAATAGATTTATGCCAGGAAAACATATTTTTAGTGTAAAATAATGATAAAAGTGGTTTTTAAATATCAAAATAAACACAAAATACACCTTCAACATACTTATTAGCATAAATACACTTATATTATGTGGATATTATTGTTTGTAATGGCATCCATTTGCTCTTCTACCATAGATAATAATCGTTCATTAAGCTAATCTTTTTGGAATGCAACAGTTCTTTTTGTGAGAGGTTTAGTATCTAAAACATATGTGGTAACCAGGTACACTGGTTTGGTCGAGACATTTTTTTGTTATTCTTATGGACAAGTTGTGGCCCACCTGTATTTATTCAGGTTAATTTGAATTTTCTGATTTTTTACTCTATAGTTTATAGGTATTTATTATTATTCACGCCTTGGGCTTTTTATTAAAAAAAACTATTTTAGTCAATCTTAAAATTTATTTTTAGAATCTATCTATTTATATTCCAACCAAAGATATTTGATTAAAAATATACTATTATTATAGTTGTATTAGGCCTAGTTATCTAATTTACATTATATCAAAAAATTTACTCAACACTTGTTGGGCAAAATATTTAGTTCTTATTTGGAAAACTTACAATTTAAAAATAAATAAATATAAAATTTAAAGTGTAGCCTACNTTAAAATTTAAAAAAAAATAAATATAAAATTTAAAGTGTAACCTAAATTTTTTTTTTTTTTTTTTTGCGCAAGATTAAAGAAGGTAAATGTATTGGCCATATCATTTACTGCAACTGAATTGGAGTTTTTGTCCTTTTTTCTGACTATTCAAAATATTGCTGACATAAACCACTATATTTAACTCAATTTAAACCATCAGGTTATTTAAATGTTTTAATTGAAATGAATGGGAAAGCTAAGCTTAGACTAAAACTACAAATCTGAAAAATATATATAATCCTAAAGTGAAAAATCATTTTTAAATTATTTTCCCCGTTTCTGTGGAAAATTATTTCTTGCCCAAAAATTTCCCCAAGTAAAAATGTAATTCCCGCACAGCACTAGTTTCACAACTACTTTAAACTGTACTAGTGTAAGATGATCTTTTAATGTCTCAATATGATCTCACTGAAATTTAACTTTGCACTACCCAATGACTCATCACTTTATGCTGAATTCCCTTAACCACCTCATAGTGGAATGACATAATTTCAGATTCTGTATGTGTCTAAAAATATTACATGAAGTTGTGATCTTAATAAAATAATGTTTGTAATATATATTGAACCTGTAAAATATGGAAATTGGCTCTGCAAATCCTGAA
Organism: Timema californicum; assembly: GCA_902141385.1. NCBI lineage: Eukaryota > Metazoa > Arthropoda > Insecta > Phasmatodea > Timematidae > Timema > Timema californicum. The sequence continues at coordinate 75,350 of CABFOW010002111.1, read as the reverse complement.
AAAGTGGGGGAATTTTAAATTATAGTTAGGCTGGTCATCCTGCCATTACAAAACAGCTTCTTTCTCACTCACTGACCTTTGTATTCTCAACAAACCCCCTCCCCTTCCCCCTTCTCCATTCAATTGATGAAAGACTTAGTTACTTAGAAGAAGTTACTTACAGTACACTTTCAACCCCCTCACCCCTCTCCTAGCAACAGAACAAAGGACAAGGATGTCTGTCAATGATGAGCTACCAGTACCTGACATGTGCAGCTCCTTCTAACAAAAGATAGGTTTCAAGAATCAGTGAGCAATATCATGATCATTATACTGACAATCAGTATTGGTACAGCCCTGATTATCACCTTTCAAGGTAACAAAATGCACATATATTTAAAAATTTGAGTGTGATTATATCTTTGATAATCAACTTTGGAATGTTGATAGGTGCCTCAATGTTGCTACTTCAAGCCTCGGCCAACCTGCAGAGTCAGGTGAGGCCAGGGTCCTCTATTAAATACAAGGCTGCTTTCACTCGGGTACTGTACAGATACCTTTGTGATCACCCCACTACAGATATCATCAACAAGGTCCCAAAGTAAGTTGACACTGAACTGACACACTACCACTTACCAAACCTTTTTAGACAGCCACAGGCTTGATGTTATACCTTGTTATCAGCTTGGTGCTAGCGACAGCTTTGCAAGACATGTCATACATCCCCTTTGCTTTGGACCTGGTCCGTTGCTTGCACAACACACCAGAACTATCAGCTGTTTCTGCTACCATTTTTGAACCTCTGGTGTCTGTGTTCAGCCAACCAGACAGTCCGACCACTCTTGCTACACTACCTCATGTACTTCTGATATTCCAGCATGAAATACTCTACAGAGAAATCTGCCAGCCCCAGGTATTGTTATACTTATATAGAAAAATGAAAATAGTGTACATAAAATATGAGTCAGAACAAATTAAAAGTTAAAAAGCTTGTTACTAAAAATTAAAAATACAATAATAATGAGTCAAGCAACACTCCCTCCTAATGAGTTCCAATAGAATGAAACCTAGGTCAATGGATTAGGTGGTAATGCTCGATTTTCTTCAAGAGGCAGCCATTACCCTTTTGTCCAGTGGCAGCATTGTAAAGTGTGAACTGTTGTTTTCAATGTAAAAACCATATTGTGTTTGTTCCCTTTTATAAGTTTCTATCCACCTTTCCTGTAAATTTTTCCATTGGCATATTCTCTTGGTATGTTAGTTCACTACACTAATGTTTAAATTGTTAATAAATATACATGTAATGAATTATTAATTTTAAAACTAATATTATATTATATTATATTATATTATATTATATTATATTATATTATATTATATATTCCAAGAATACTGTGTTTTAAGTAATTCTTCTTCCAAAAGGTTCTACTTTGCACAATAGGAAATCCAGGGCTTGCTACTTGAAAAACGCAAGGCAAGCTAATGAGGCTCTAATGACCTTGCCCAATCTCTAGGGGGTTGCAACACATTCCTTTCCACGCACCCATAAGTAATTGGCCAATGAGCTCGGGTTTTCACAACCCAGGTCATGCTGCTCCTGTGAAGCAAGCTAAGCATTGTGCCAACTATTGAAAAAAGATTCAAGATCACAATGTTTATTTATTAAGCTAATTTAATATAGTTTAAGTAAATATACATAAAAGAAATATATAATTAATTGGAAAATAATAGTTAGTATACATAACAAGCTTTAAATTATACACTAATTAAATACATTGATTTATGTTTAGGTATTCTAGTCACATATATTATCATGTATGTGGCAAACACATTTAACCATTCTTTCAAATTCATGCATTTCAGCACTGATAGAGTTAGGGGAAGGGGGCGATAAGGTGGGTGACAAGGTTACTTTAACCATTGTTGACGGTAATTCTTGTTTTTCTTTAGTAGAAAGAATCATGGAGTTTTAATGGTGTTCTCTTAGTTTTTGTTTTACTTTAACGACTTATTTATTTGTATGTTTTTTTCAATTGTTAATTTTGTATGTAACGGTAAACATTTTGAATATTAGGTTTAAGTCTGAAGCTTGGTCTTAAAATGTAGCATATACATTCAACGACACATCTTCAATGTTAGTTATACTTAATATTATTTAAATTTCTATCAACATTATTTGTGGTGTTGTGGAAAGAGGGTAAAGGGGGTATATACCTTGATTGCCCCTCTCCCGCTTGGGTGCACCACTGGTCACAACAAAAGATATGTGTAAATATCTTAGCAATAAATCAATGACGTAACGATAGAGTATTAATAGTCCGAAATAATTTCCCCTGTGTTAGTCAGAGTTTACGCATCTAAATAGCTTCTGGAGCATAAATTCTCAAGTTGGGAGACTCGTTTGTTTCCAAGCAGCATTGTGTGAGATAACTTAGGCTTTATAAAATAGTTTTAATCACAAAGTGAGTTGGACAATCCCCCTAATTGCCTCTCACCAAGATCTGATGGATGCTTGATCAATGTATCACTTCATTTTACTCTTGTTATGATTGTTTGTTTTGAGTATTGCTAACTGTGTGCTTTTAATTACACTAGGCTAATTTAATATGATCTTTCTTTCTCTCTTATGCATTCAAAATTGTGCCCATACCACTCTTAGCCCCGATATTAATATTTACTTAAATGTCTAAACATGTAGATATCATTACAATTTGAGGACCGCTTATGTGGTCTAGTGGTCATAGTTCTAGCTACATACCCAGAGGTCCCGGGTTTGATTCCCGGCACATCCAGATGATCTGGGAATGCAGTGGGTCTGGAACGGGTTAGATTCAGCCTAGAGTGGATAAATAAGGAGCTACTCGAATAAAGTAGTAGTGGCTCCGGTACAGAAAACCGAGCTCAAAGGCTGGAGTCATCGTTGTGCTGACCACATGACACCCTCTATCCGCAAAAGTTGGCACTAATTCGCCAAACAGTTTGGTAGCCACTCGGTAGGTATAGTCTGAATGCGGGCTGACACCATGGAGCTACTTTTATTAAATGTTGAGTGTATGGTAATCATCGTTATGGATAAATAAAATAAGAGAGAATATGGGAGTGGAAGAGGGGAGGTTCAAAATTTCCTAAGATAGCATACAGTTAAAGGGAAATAATAAATGTTTGATAACCACTGTTCTATATGGACACATCTTCAAATATATCCCTTGAAATAATCTCTTGACGTTCTTGGAAAACGGTGGTTGAGAGTCCTTGGGCCCGCAAATCTCCGCTGCAACTTTTAGAGTACAGCACACCTATTAATTTTTCTCAGAATACGCCACTGAATTTTTCCAAATATAACAAATTACCTCATAAAACGAAGAGACACGTTTAATATTTGAAATAGTTAATTGTTCTTTCATCTCAGCTAAATGCAGTTTTTGTTAAATTTGTTACAATTACATTGTAAATACCTCACTCAAGTCTTTTTTGTATTATTAATTTCCTTTCTGATTGTTGGCCATATTCCATTTTATAACAAGCTTTTTAACATTTTTATATTTTAAGATTAATATTTTGTGTAGGTTATACTATTTATTTTATAAGTTCATTGCAAATTCATATCTTATTAAAATTAATATATTTATAGCTCTCTCTCTCTATATATATATATTTAGAAAGAGAGAAGGAAACATAGCAGCTCTAGACTAAAGAATGTTAATTGATCAAATTCATGGCTGAATATTTCATGGTAGAGAAAACTATTAAATAATCAAATTAATTATAAATTGTGTTGGTTTGTGTGTTACAGCGGACCTTGTTGTATTTGGCTGAGCATGTGTTGACTAAAGAAGTGTGTGAGATTCTCAGTTGGTCTCTCGGACACCAAATCCTCTCTCTTTGTCACACCTACATGAAGGAGTTTGATGTAACCGAGTGTTTTAATGGTAACTGGTTATTCAGTTATATATTTTTGTTAGAGTTTGGGCCCTTATCTTTGTCTCCCTAGAATACTTAAGGATATTTGGGGAAATTTAGGATTTGAGACTTAGATCTTTAAAAAAAAAAAATTTTCACAAGTAAAATTTGGTCTAGAGCTATAATACGACATTGGTGGTTCATAATCAATTTATAGCTATAGGATTAACCTAACCAGGTTCCAGACTGGTAATTTAACACTTAATTGGATGTATGAATCTAATAATGAATAAACACAAGAGTATGGCCGAATAAGGTAGAATTTAAAGGAAGTCTACCAAGTAGGGCTGGGCCTATGCCAAGAACCGATCTGATTTATTGGCCAATATTGGCATATTTGACCAAGAATAGTTGGTTTTTTATTGTGCAAATATTTTATGCTGATAGTTCTAAATCTATAGATATATTTTAAATTCTCAAGTCATGAAAATATAATTCATAGTTCAAACAAAAATATTTAAATACAGTGTCTTGCATGTAAATACAAATTCATTAATTCTGCGGTAGATAGTTTATTTTATAATAAATAGCAAAACCACCATTCTAAACAAAATAAACCAGTTAATTTTATTTACCTCAAGGCTTTTTTCAAATTTGGAAATACTCAATAAATATCGAGGGCTTAGTGTCAAAAAGGCTTATCTATAAAATCTAAGTTTTTCAGGAAATCCAAAAGATTTTTTTAAAATTGTTATTGCTCATAAGATAGCTTTAAAATTCTTTAATTTTAAAATTATCAATTTTATTTGGTAAAATATTATCTTACAAACAAGTACAACACATTTTACATTAAAAACTTGATTCAAAGGCGTTTAAAATAATTTTGTATCATTTCTTTACAGAGTTAAGGTTATTTGATATGGACTAGATATAAGCTTGCCTTGATATAAGGTCAACCAATCGAAAATTATTTGCTGTCTCCAACAAGGTTTTTCTTTGAAAAAGAAAAAATATTAGATTATCTCTCATTATTCATCATGTTTTACTTTAATAGACATTACTATAAATCATATCTTTAAATAATTTAAGAATATAAGAAGAAATAGAGGCGTTGGAAAAGAAATAAAAGCATTTAATTTTTTTTAATATCTTTACAAATTAACTTCCTACTTGTTGATTGAAAATGATTTATTTCTTAAGAATTTTTTTGAGTAATTAAGTACATACTTTGATGTTGGATGAAAAAAAAGCAAAAACTATAGATTAGGTTTTTTCACTGTTTCTTACCACATTTACACGGTGAAAAGATAATAAGTTTACCTAAAACATTTAATACTAGAAAAATAAATAACCTATAAAAAGTATCACAAGTATAAATTTAAAAAATCACCTAGAAAAGTCAGGGAATTTTAAAATAGAATTTCTGTAGGCATCCTGTTAATTAACAAAAACCCCCAACATGTACTTTCTAAACCACCATCTCTGATTACAGATTCATGGCCAATACAATATATTCCTATCCTTTTTATTCCTCTTAGGACATATTTTATACATAAAATTTCAACCTACCTGCCTTTATTTCCTTTACTGTTAATCTAGTTTTTCTATTAAGTCAGATTGTTTTTTTGTTAGTTTTACCTATAAACTTCATGCTTCTATAAGATCTTAATTGTAATAAAATTTTAATCAAACTGTAATTAGCTCGATAGGCCTTTAAACACATTGGATGGTAGATAACTTCACATTTATTCTAATGTTCAAAAACACATCAACTGACCTCTAAATGAATTGTCACGATTCAACTCTAACAAGTTTCTAATTGCCTTGACAAATGCCCTTTCCACTCTTAATTCCCTTATTCCATAGCTAGAGTTGGATCAAATCCATTATTTTATCAATCGGAATTTCCAATTTATCTTCGAATCATAATTCAAACCTTGGAAAAAAATTTGAACCTAAGGGGAAATATAAAGATAGTATCATAATAGAAAATATAAATATTAACTAAATGTTAACAGTTTTTCTGATAATCTATTCATAATACCATTCATACATTCAGTTAAGTGTAAATTACTGGCGTTGAGCCTTATCATCAAGTCCATCCCATAATTATGATTGGTTTTGAACCACCAATAAGCAATATTAGAGCTCTAAAACAAATTTAGCCTGGGAAAAAAAAGTTTTGTGTGTTTAGTATTCTATACTCAAATTTGAAATTTCTCAAATCTCAAACACCCTTAAGGGTGTGAGGGATCTGAAGGTCCCATCCTTATCCAAAAGGCATTGACCTCATTTTTACATTGTGTTTTCTTAGTTATTAACCTGAGCACAGGATGAATACTGGATAGTTCAGTGGTAGAGTATTGATGTGCTAAGTCAAAGGTTCCTGGTTCGATTATCATGTCTAGGTGTCAAATATACAACTAATTTAAGTTTAAAATAATAATATTATTTGTGAATGGAACATCATCCATAACTACCAAATATTAATTTCTAATTCTAATGTTTATTTGTTGAATTTTTTTTCCCCTTTAAAAGACTTATTTAAATTATGCACCTACAACCCCCTTTGATCAACGTTAATTCAAAAGAAATACTGTTTACAATACCAGATAATGTTTAAAATTAAAGAAAACAGTAAATATTCATATAACTCTCAATAATAAGTAGCATATTATTAAAATCCAATAGTTCATGCCAAGCTGAGTTGTCACAGTTAACACACTGGCCTGTTATTAAGACTTCTGTTCTCTTATAAGCTGTGTTAAGTGGGTTCATGCAAGGTTATTTAAAAGTAGATAAATCTTGATACTCGAATTGTAATTTTCTTAATTTGTAACATGAGCTGATTATAAACATAAACTGTAGTTTGTTTTTATAAGGTTTTGATTGCGAGAGTGAAAATATTGTTCACTCTCTTTAGAACGTAACAGTATCTCAAATAGAATTTAGAAATAATTTTAATGAAAAGGTTTTTATTTTGAAGCAAGTTTATTTCTATTATAGAACTTTGCCAAGTGTTGAATGCTTTCATTTCTGGCAGTGATGATGTTGATATACTGGATAGAGCAAATATGTACCACACTCTACTTCTAGAACTTTCTGAATCAAAGGTATGGAATACACATAAGTGTCTACTTATATAGAAATTAATAAAAAAAAACTAAAATAATGGAATGTAAGTGATAAGGAAAGAAACCAATTTGGAAAGATTTATTTGGTTATGTTTTGTGAAAACAAAAACTTATCTCTTTCTTTTTTCACACACATCTTACTATTTGGGCGATTGTCTACAAACTGGGTCTTTTAATGTCCCTACACTCTATTATATATAATTCCTATGTAGATGTTTTATACTTGAAATTTTATTAAGTTGTTGTAATGTTGATTTAATTCTAACATTAATTTCTTTCTACTAGCTCTATATTTAAAAAATTTTAAATATAGAACATCAACATCATAAAACATCATTCCCTTGGATTTACCTAACTACAGATTCAGTAACAAATCAATTAAATACTCAAATAAATAAAACAATTATTTTTTTAACTTTAGACTATATAAAAGCACTATTACATATATGTATCCTAAATCATTAGTGTTTATTAAAAAAACTTTTAAACATCTTAATTTGAGATTTATCTCTTGTCTCCAGTGTTCATCTGTGATTTCTATGGTAGATCATTAGTTAATTTCTCAGCTAAGATATAAAGGTAGTTGTATTATTGTTGAAATAAATTATTAAAAGAAGTTGTGCAATTGACATTTCTATTCTAATACTCGCCTTTGTATGTGCATATTCTTTTCTGTGTTCATTGTTGCTTTTAAATGTTGCACTGTCACTATTGAAAGCATCACTCCCCTGGTGAGTTTAAAATGACTTATTTATTGTAATATAAAGTTTATATATTATCAACAATAGAAACAATAATAATATATTTCCATAGACATATTTTTAAGTATTTTAGAATAAACCACATGGATAATTCAATCTCAAAACCTCATAATTATCATTCCCCTGTAATTTCTTTGGGCAGGGGAATGACTGGTAAGCCAGGGGAATGATTACTAGAACTTTCAAGTATTATAAACAATATTTTTCAAATTATCATGTTTCCATTAATGTTTACCCATTTTATTAAGCATAAATAATAAATAACTAGCTTATAATGCTTATATTATCTAATGATTAAATGATATAGTATTCACAATTTGAGAAGATTAGTTATTCTATTAATACATTTAGGAAAGTAGTTATTAAGAAACTAAGCGTATAAAGTTAGTAATTTGATTCAAAAGAATTAGCTAAAATAGCTATATTTAATCATCAATGATGATTCTTTATTTTTTCAAACAAATAGGCCTAGTAGGTACTTTGTTTTCAAATTTTTGTCAGCAAGTCATTTTAATATCCTAGCCTATTTAAGTTTAATTAATTTATAATTTTGTAGGTACTTTTAAAATATCATGAAGAAGAGTAGGAAAAATATAGTTAGTGAGGAAGAGAAGTTAAATAAGAAAATAAGAGCAGAATAGGAGTGTTATTAAAAACTTAAAGATGATCCAGTGAAGAGAGAAGAGCAAAGAAAAAAAGAACGGCAAAAATATATGAAGAAGAAAGAAAAGAAAATAGTAAAACCTAGCAATGATCAAACCCCACATGAACAAAGGAAGAAACGGAAACAATGGAGAATTAATTCTAAAATTTACAGAACTAACCTCAAAGAAAAAGAGAATCAAAAGATTCAACCTGCAAGATACAGATCAACCCAACTCTGTTTCTGAAATAGGTGCTTTAACAACAAAAAGAAGAACAAAATCTGGGAAGAAAAGAGCTATGAGATTTAGAAAAAGACACAAGAGAGCGTTTAAGAAAAAGGACGAGTTAATAAACAAACTAAGAAGGGATGTCCAAAAGTACAGGAAAAGATGTGAACGTTTACAGAAAAATAAAAGGCACTGCCCACCTACTCCCAGCACCCGTGTTAAACAAATGCTAAGAGAAGATGTAAGGCCAAGTCCTCAAGTTGTTAAGACACTTCTGTTTGCTGAAGCTATCAAAGATCAGCTTAATGAAAACTATAAGAAGGTAGATTCAGACAAAGAAAAGCAATCATTTAAAAAAATTAATGCAGGGAAAGTAATTAAGAAGTATCAGCTTTACAGGCAGTGTTCAAATGTTTTGAAATGTCACAAGGCACTATCAACAATAGGAAGCAAACCTTTTGATTTGAAATATGAGAGAAAGACGAAAAAATATTTCCAATTAATGAACATAAGAAAGGATGAGATAGAAAACTTTTTAGAATTGGACGGCAACAGTCGAATTTGTCCTGGAAAGAAAAGAAAGACTTCATCATAAAAAAAAAGTGACAAAACAAAAGCGGTATGTGAATGACACATTGAGAAACCTTCATAAACGGTTTTTGAGGTACTATCCAGATAAATTGGTAAGTTATGAATTTTTCTTCAGACACCGTCCATTTAGGGTGAAACCAATTAGAGTGAGTGATCTAGATACTTGTAGGTGTATCACACATGTAAACATGGAACTATTGATCAAGGGATTGTTCAAAGTAAGGCGTTTTAGGGGAAAATACAACTGCTGGTATTGTGGAAGAATTCTGTTGTGTCGACAAAACTGAATTTTTTTATTATGTGAATGTGACATTTGCGTGGGTCGTAAATCTTCATATAGGGACGTTATTGCCAATTCAGCTGGACAATATTTCAACTGGATGCCAAAGAAAAAAAGTTTCTTTGACACAAAAATCCTAAAAGAAAAAACTGTTGTAAAAATGACTAAAGGTTCGGTCGAAACCACAATCTAGGATATGGTGCAAGAATTTGAGATGCGTATAATATGTTTCTTAAAACATGAAGGGAGAGCACTACATCAATATAATGAGATAGTAACATTGAAAACAAAACGTGCAGAAAATGAAGCTCTAGTTCATATGGACTTCAGCGAAAACTACTCTTTAAAATATGCTGAGGAAACTCAAAGCTTCCACTTTGGTGGATCATGACAACAGATATCACTGCATACTGTTATTTACTCGAGAGAAACTAATGAATAGTTGACGACTAAATGCTTTAGTACACTATCAGAATCACTCCAGCACAATGTACCAGCTATCTGGGCTCACCTCCAACCAGTTTTGAACTACATTGAAAATAATTATGAGATTGGCACACTTCACATTTTAAGTGATAGTCCAGCCACACAATATCACAACAAGACCATGTTTTATGGTTTGGCAACAAAGCTTGATAAATTCTACCCCAAATTAAAGAAGTTTACTTGGGATTATCTGGAAGCTGGCCATGAGAAAGGTGCTCCCGATGGTGTTAGGGCAGTATGTAAAAGAACAGCAGACAGGCTTGTGGCGGAAGGTAATGAATGATGTAGCCACATTTGAAACTTTAATAACAACTTTAACTGAAAATGTTCTTGGGATAGATATTATTGCAATAGCCAACAACCAATTTTAAAATGTATCATTACAGTTGGAACAAAAATGCTTGAAACGTTTTTACGGTACCATGCAAGTACATCAAGTAATTGGGGATGCAAAATCTGGTATTTTGAGCTTAAGAAAACCTTGTTTTTTTAAGTGTCAAAGGTGCACACATTATGAAATGGGCACATTAAGATATAAATCTAAAATATCATGTTTTACGGAAGATGAACTTGCTGTTGGTCATCAGCCAAAACATTGCAAAGAGTTGCAATATGAAGATGTTTACTCGAGTAGTGAAGATGATGAAACCAATGAAAACAATGTTTCAGTAAATAGGCTCCCTTTAAGTGTAGAAAATTTAAAAACTGGAACATTTGAATTCATTTAATTAACTGGTAACAAATTTTCTAAACAAAATCATAAATATAGGTACATTGCAGTTTACCAGAACCAAGTACAGGAAGATGGTGACATCAAAGTAATGTACTTTATTAGAGTTAGTGACCAAAAAGGAATTCATTCTTCAAACTCGATGAAGATGATGTTTCATAAATTTCCAACTGCAGTTGATGTATTTGAACAACATTAGAGCTAAATGTTTTTTTAATTTAACTTTATTTATAATTATTATTATTTAATGTTTGCAAAATGTTTTTATGAAACATTTAAAGTTAAAATTGAAGGTTAGCAACATTAGTTGAAAATATATTATACTTAAAGTCATTCCCCTGCTTATGGCATCATTCCCCTGTTAACCTATATTTTAATAATTGCAAATAAATACTAAAATAATAAAAACTAAAAGCCTTCTTTAAATGTCATCATTTTGGCAATGTTTAGAACTTAATTATAGAAATGCAATGGGTTTTTTTCCACATTTTAATTTCTCCATTTTTCACCCTTAAAATACCCAGTTTGTAGACAATAACCCATTTTTTGTTATATGGTTACACATAATTTTAAATTTTCATAAATTTTTGTTTTAAAATATGATTAAACAAAGGAAGGAATTGGTATTTATATATGTAAAGTTTGAGACAAAAAATCACCATAGTTTTAATTCCTATGTTTTTAAATAACCAATAGTAACACATATCCATATAGATTTACTTTAAATAATGAGTGATGTATGAACCTGTTAAGATGAGGTACCTCACAGTTAAGAGCATATATCCATCAATCACGTGTTTAGGTGCCATCGATAGATATTCAAATTATGACATGTAAATGGCCATAATCTAGTGTTCTGGAGGTAGTGTAGCCATGTGACACTGAGCCGAAGGATGGTTGCATTTCGTTTTGTCAGCCATCTTAATACTTCTTCAAATTAAATTGATAAAAACTAGGTGTCTTATGTATTACAATAAAATAAATAGACATCTGCCAAGCAGGTTTTTTTAGTTTGAATTGAAGATTATACTAGTCGCAAATCTCAAATAATTATCGATTCAAATCATTTCCTAATTAAGTTAATATGTATTTTAGTTCCACAGCCTAGTCTGGATTTGCATGGAAGAGTGCCAAGCCTATTTCAAGTTTTGTGTGTTAAGAATACCACAGCTATCTCATTATTTTTGTAATTGGTGATTTATGTTGTCAACTTTGTATAAAATAAAAGACTAGAATGTTCTCTTTCTAGTAATATATAAAATTTTAACTCCATCGATCAATAAACACCAAAACTAGCACAAATCTGGAAATCCGACCACATCGGCTCTGGCACTTTTAACAATAGAAGGCCAAGCCAATCATATCGACCCTTGGCAATTAAGGGGTTAAATATGTTAAACGTATAATGTTGAATAAAAAAATTACACATTATTAAAAAAAATTATTAGTTTTGGACCCTAGTCCTATAAATTATTATGCATAAATATAAGTTCTTCAACATTTTCATGCAACAATAGTTCACCTTGTCAAAATTAAGCGATAACGAGCACCATTTGTTGTGGTGATTATAAAATATTTACATCCTCAGTACTCAAAGTTAACATATTTGTTACATATTTTATCCAAGGGTTCTATTATAGGCTATATGAAAGTTAAATGAAGGTTGTTTTTGGGGAAAAGGATTGCTTATTTTCAAGTCAATATGTAAATAAATAATAAACATTTACTTTACCTCACAAGAATTGTTATTAAAAATATACCAAATTGTTTTAGGCATATTGTGGTATTTGCATTGGCAAAAAAAAAAATCACTTTTTCTCTAGTTTGATTTGATTCAAGTGATCAAATTGAATTATTTAAAATTTGAATCAATATTGATGATACTGGAGCTTCCTAATAGAGTTTTCCTACTAAAAAAAAAAAAAATTGACCCACCTCCGTGGCGTAGTTGGCTAACGCGCTTGTCGTGTTGAGCTCGACTGCTGAGGACGGGGAGATAGAGGTTCGAATCTCGGTCTGGTGAACTGGGGGTGGTTTTTCCTAAATGGTTTTCCACTCTCCCTCCACGCAAATGCGGGTTCACTTCCTCTAATTTAACCTTCCCAATTTCTAATCCATTAGAGTAATTAGTACTTAAAGCGTATAACCCGATTGGGTCGTAAGACGCGGTGCTAAATATTATTATTATTATTATTATTACTATCAAAATTAGCCTTTACAATTCTGCATTCCAATATAAAAATAAATTAGGGATGGACGGGATCCTGAACCGTCAAGAAAATGTTGGGAATTTATCTATTCCTGTAGGTATTTTAAGAAAAGTAACTTTTAAACCTAGCTAATCTTTTGCAGTTTCATACTTAGAGCAAATCGAAGAAGTGCCAAACATTATGTTTTGTAGTATTTTTTCCCCCTATGCAATTAATTAAATATAAAACATCATTTTCAAAAGACATTAACTAATAAAAATAATTTCCATCAAAATTGTAATAAGATTAAATATTTTATTAATTGTATTATTTGATATTAATTCAAAATTTTGTCATTTGATTTGATAAGAAAATGCTATTCATCTACACTTTGATTTATTTTGTTATTTTTTATTGTTTTTATTACCTTTAGCTTTTTTTTAGCACCGGGTCTTATTACTTGCTCCAGTTATACTCTTATGTACTAATTTCTCTAGTGTGTTAGGAATAAGGAAGATTTAATTTAGAGGTGTACTTGCATTTGCTTGGCTAGAGTGGGAAACCATTTAGGAAAAACCACCTTTAATACACCCGGCCAAATTCAAACTAAATAGCCCCTTCATCGGTAGTCTAGTCTATTGCAAGAGTAGGGCCTTAGACTCTACGGCCACCGAAGAGGGCTATAATAATATTATTATAACTTTAACAAGTCTTATCATAATAGTTTAGAAATCAATATATTTTAAATCTAAGATTATTCTAAAGGGTAATTTTAAAATTTTCTGTTCCTTTCCTAAATCCTGATATTTTCACTAATTTCTCGTCCTGTTCCCGTCCCTAAATAAAGTTATTCCTGTCCATCCCTAGAATAAATCTGATTTGCTTTTGCCATAAATAGTCTGAGATCTGTAAGGTAATTTTAAATTTTATATGGGCCATTTTTCTTAAACTGTACAGTTTTCACACAAATTAAGTAAGGGATGTGTTATTTCAGTTAAAGGAACTATTGAGAACACTAAAGCATGGGCCAAAAGATAAGGTCGAGTTTCACAGCAGTAGAACCGTGAAGAAAGTAGATGTGCCATTCTTGAGATTAAGCAAACAACGGCAGACCATGGCCAAGGCTGTTGAACACGACCACTTGTGTCCCCAACAGGTTGCCAAGCAAGGTTTGTTTGGTTGGGACTCAAAGTAGAGATAGTTATTTTTTACTTTTTTTATAATCATGTCTCACTACTTGTCTGGTTGTACACACATCTAAGATCACACTAATGTTCTAGGGAGGAGGAAGGTTGAACCTTAAAGAAAGTCTACCCACATGTGCATGCAATAGCGAGTAGAAAGCCATTTAAGGAAAACCAACCTCAATACACCCGACTGGGAATCAAACCCCAATCTCCTTGTCATTGGCAGTCCAGTATATTGCAAGAGTAATGTTACTGAAGTGTGAAAGATGATTAATAACCTTTATGTTGAGCATATTAATAATTTATGTTAACAGTTGAGTATCTTGGATTTAAAACTCAATGTCTTAAATACTTTTCTACCTTTTACCTCCTCCTCTCCCTTTTCCTAATAGTTACCACACCATATTTTAGTTTTTTATTCTGATCATTTTTATCTTTATTAATATTCATACTATGAATTTTAATTAAATGTTATTGTTTGTATTCAAAAATATAAGGGTCACTTTTGCCTTTGTAATAGCATAAAGAAAATAAACCAAATGATTAGCCAGATTGGCAAATGTGTATCTGAATATTTCTTAAATTCAGATAGGAATATCTAAGAAGGTATACATTAGTGATAGTTATATTTAGATAATATGCAGTGCGGTGTAACTTTACATTACAGCCATTACTGTTTCTATCCTATGGCTCAGGTCATTTTTTTTATTCAAGCCATATATTTTCCACCACCGGCTTACTAGGCCTGTTATAGCTTCATATGCCTTATAATTAGATAACCTGATATTTGGTAAATAAAATGATTGGATTTTATATAAAAAGTCTGTAAATAAAAGGTAGGATCCTGATTTATGGTAAATATAAATCCTGATTTGTGGTAAATAAAGTTATTGTATTTCATTAAATAAACTCGTATTTTGATATTATAATAATAATAATAATAATAATAATATTTAGCACCGCGTCTTACTGCCCGTTCGGTATTTTGATATAATATTTAGCACCGCGTATTACTACCCGTTCGGGTTATACGCTTTTAAGTACTAATTACTTTAATGGATTGGGAATGGGGAAGGTTGAATTAGAGGAAGTGAGCCCGCATTTGCGTGGAGGGAGAGTGGAAAACCATTTAGGAAAAGCCACCCCCAGTTCACCCGACCGAGATTCGAACCTCTATCTCCCCGTCCTCAGCAGCCAAGCTCAACACGACAAGCACGTTAGCCAACTACGCCACCGAGTCGGGTTATTTTGATATAAAAAGTAAATATATATATATATATATATATACATACTTCTTGGGGGATAACAGGGTGAGGAAAAGGGGATTGGGGGGCGCTGAAAACTACAACAAATCAATTTTATTTGACAGTGATATGGATAGGAAAATTAAAACCAAAAGGTTTTATGTTTTTGGGTAATCCTGGCCAGACATGCGGCATTGGACCTAAAATTATGAGATTTAAATTCACAACTCCTAAACTAAATTTCTTACCTTCATAATACTTAACTTGATAAGACCTAATCTCACTGTGCCTAATTGTATAGCTCCTAACTTAACTAGATCTAAAAGTACTGGACCTAAAAGCACTAGACCTAAAATTAATTTTGAATAGATTACTTTAAAATATCCTTAACTGTTCAAACAGGCAGTGGACCTAAGGGCAGTAGACCTCAACATTATAATATCTAACTTTACAAGAACTCGCGTCACTGGACCTAATTTTATAAGACCTAAATTCACAAGACTTAACTTTATATGGCCTTGCCGACATAAGTCCTAAAACAACATCCTTCTTAACAAACTGATAGGAACACAGACAAAGGCGTCAGTCTTGTCTTGTCTGGTCTAGTTTTATGAGGAACAGAAGTTTGGAGTTCAAATCCTGCTGGGTGTATCACACTCATCAAGTAAAACGGGGTGCCTCCCATTTATCTTTTAATTGCTAACCGTCTTGGAATATGATGGTTGAATCAATGTTATGAATGGATTTAGTTGAACATCAGGATATAAAATACACCTTTCGAGATATAAAGTGGTTTAATAAACATGGCCACAATGCTTGGAATGTGAAATAATGTCAATCTCATCTAATCCAGTTCATCACTAACAAGGAAGTTGGGATTAGAATTACAGCCGAGCGTACCAAGGTATTTTTAATAGATTTTTTTTCAGTCATTTTAAAATAGTGAAATCAAATGCGGATAGTTCGAACAAAAAATGTAAGATGAAAATTTGTGACGGGCATGATTACCGCAATGTTAATAATATCAACTGACGTGCTCAGCTTTTATTTAGGAAGTTAGTATTCGTCTATCCTGTTTAAGTATGTTAGGAGTGTTTTCCTACTAATTTATCTACTCATTCTTTTGTAACCACCCTTTATCCCAGTAATTATTATTATTATTATTATTATTATTATTATGTGATTGTGAGATGAAATGAAGGACCTACAGTTTAACGTGGAATCCGAACCACGGTGGACGCCTGGCATTCCTCACATTCACGAGATGTCTTGTCAGAGGTGAAGGAAGGGTTTAGTAATCAGACAAATCTTCGCCGGGACCGGGGATCGAACCCCGGCCGCCAGCATAGAAGTCTGACACCTTACCCCTAGACCGCCAGGTCACCTATCCCAGTAATAATAGTCAGTGAGTTACAAGAGAATTATCAATGTATTTTATTTGACACAATTATAGTGGATGTACAATGACAATATATAAAAATAATAACATAGGTTATGGTGAGCAACGTCTAAGACATTGATATGCATCATATCACATTGTTGGATAAGCAAGTTGGCAAAAAATATTAGAGTTATAGAGACAGTACAAAGCATAATGTCTCAATAATAACCATCCTAATTAGAAATGGCAATATTAATATATTTGTTTTATATAAACTCAACTTGAATGACCACGTTATGAACATTATAATTATAGTTAATCAACAAGATATTTATTTAAAGGTTGAAATGCCGAAAACTTTAATATCAGAGACATTATTACTAATTATTTGATCTCTTATTTCATTAAGGTAAATTTGACTATAATTGGTTCTAAAATTTAGGAGGTGATGGAATTATTTTAATGTTGTTTATTTGATGGTCATGATGGGACCGAATATTTATGAGATGGAAGATATGATTTATTGCACCTAGCTTTATAAGACCTAACGGCACCAGACCTAAACAACACAAGGACTAAACCCGATAAGACTTAAACAATATAAAGACTAAACCCCATAAGACCCAACTTCACTGCACCTAATTTTATAGCTCCTTACTTTACAAGACCTAAAAGCACTGGACCTAAAATTAATTTTTCATAGATTACTTTAAAATATCTTTAACTGTTCAAACAGGTAGTGAACCTAAACTTTATAAGACCTAATTTTATAGCTCATAGCTCCTAAGCTTTAGGTCTTGTGAAATTATGT
Source organism: Timema californicum (assembly GCA_902141385.1). Classification (NCBI taxonomy): domain Eukaryota; kingdom Metazoa; phylum Arthropoda; class Insecta; order Phasmatodea; family Timematidae; genus Timema; species Timema californicum. The sequence continues at coordinate 57,805 of CABFOW010002111.1, read as the reverse complement.
CCACTACATGTCATCTGTCCAGGCCTACTACAAGTACACATATTTAAATAATATCAATTAAAAAAATCACCTTATATAACATTTTATTACTATTTAATAACAATTTTCATAATGAAGGCCTACTTATTACAAATTAGTTAATAATCTTTTTAGATTTTACGTCTGACACAATATATGTTAGATGCATACACGGTAGACAACAACCTAGTTTGTACTAAAATATTTTTGTCATCACACACGCATATACATCAATCACCAAAGTACAGGGAAAGTGTCATTTACAAATTACTAAACCAGTCCATGCAGGTGTTATACAAACACATAATTTTTTTTAGCTCTATCAAATATGTAAAAGACATTTTTTAATTATGAGTTCTATTACAAGAATAGTTAAAACTTGGCATTTTTAATTTTCATTCAGCTATAATTCAGCTATAAAAACCAATATTGATGTATGTTGCAGAAACATGGGTAATGTAAGAACAGGATAAGAGTAGAATGCAGGCGAGTGAAATGAGATTTCTGAGAAGCAGGATTGGTGTAACACAATTGGACAGGATGAGAAATGAGAGCGTAAGAGGAATAGTAAAGGAAGAGCCAGATAGAGAAGGCACGACTCAGGTAGTATGGTAATGTGAGAAAAATGAAGAGGGAAAGAATGCCCAGAAGGATGTAGGATATTGAGGGGAGGGGGAGGAGGCTGAGGGGAAGACCAAGGGTCAGATGGCTGAAGGGAGTAAGCAGGAGTGTGGAGGAGAGGTGGTGGGAGGAAAGGCGGCGGTGGAGAGGCATATGTTCCAAACAGACCCAGCCAATGGCTGGAAGCTGTTCATGATGAGGATGATAATGGTTCGCCTACTATTTTATTAAATAATTTTCTATATAGCAACACTTACCTCCACACTCGAAAATAATGTTTCTTGATAATGACGTAAGATGGAAGACTAAAGACATGAAAATAAAAAGCTCTCAATCTAGCTTAATTATGTCATTTTCTTCTTTTTAATTTTTAAATACTTGTCTTTTGAGACAAAATGGTTTTCAAAGTAACCATTTCAAACACTTCTCTTATTTATAAACTTTGGCTTAGGGAATTAGATTCTCTTTGAGAAATTCATTTGTATTAGCACAGTGGTGCCATTTATTTTAGCAGGGTATTTCAGGATAGAGGTAAACAATGACATTGTCAGTGTTAATTCACATTTAAATCAACATAATTCACCATAATTCACATTTAAAAGGCAAAATGGTCTATTTCACGAAAATATTTTATTTGGTTTTACTTCGTGAATGTATTATTACTCCAAAAATGCTACAAGGGTCTTTAAATATGTTTTGATAGTAATCTTAACATGCTGAGTAAAAGTTCATAAAAACATTTTGGTATCTATACTTATAATTTAACTTAAGACTAGGACAGGCACAACATCCAGTCCCTGGTCGTTAACTCATCACTGGGAAAGGGTAAACCCACATTTCATACATGATACATTTTTCAGTCATGCCAGGAATTGTACCCGGAACCCTTAGCTCAGTAGACAGACACTGACTAAGTTAAGGTATTCGACATTGTAGTGTAACTACAGGACACACAAAAAATCGGTTGGGCCTATCTGGCCAATCATTTGGTTTATTTTCTTTACAATATTACAAAGGTAATACTTAAAAGTCAAAATGACAGAATCCAAGCTACAGTAATTAACCTCAAGCTATTGTTAGTTTTTAACTCTCCTTGGATGGCCCCTTTTAATCATATTCTGTGTTCTAAGAGTTTGTACTGTAGCAATTTTATGGGCCTATAGTTTTTCTGGTCAATGGGCAGGCCATGTCTGCCTATCCTGCTATAATTTTAATTGATCAAATTATAAATGTACTTTTTATTTATTTTCAGATATATTAAAAATGTACACACAGGAAATTCCTTCCCTTTCAAAGAAGTGTCTAATTATAAATTGCACAATCGATTTCATTGACAAATGTGAGGAGGGACTTCAGTTCATAGAAGGCAAGTGCCAGTGTAACAAAATAAATTAATTCATCAAGAAGCGGGAGCATTGTTCCCATGAAGGAAACATTTCATCAATTCAAGAAGTAATCATCCTTCTTTTTAAATTAACTGACTTCAAAGTGTTTGTGAAAATGAAAAAAAAAAGTTGTAATCTTGATTATAAATACTAACCATCATGACAAACACAAAAACATACCTATGTGAAGATTTGGTATTGATATTGAATTATAATATTATAACTCAATAAATGCAAGTACCTTCACATTACTAGATAAAATGTAAATAGATCATTTATTCTTTGACGTCTTGTTTGTTCATTAAAATATTTTATAAAACCTAGTGGATATAACCTATTTAAGTTAACTCTGTTCATTTCTGGAAGTTAAAAATCTACTGAAATAGTTTATTATCTATTATTATTCCTGACAACTTTGTTATGGCACTTTTAACAAGTTATGTAAATTAATTTCAATTATTGCATTGGTAAAACATATTTACAATTTCTGTGAGATATTCTTTGCCTCTAACTAGTTTGTCTACCTTAATATATGTTTCACTCTACTTGGTACCTCTCAATATATTTTAAGGCTGGACCATTGTGATGTTGAGTGCCATTCATCCGGCTGACCATGGCACAATTGGTTAGGCCATTTATCAGCATTTGGTTCCCAAGTCCTAACACAGATCTTTTGAGCTGTGTGTTGGTGCACACAGTAGGTTCTGGTCACTCATCATTGTTGAGCCCTTATCAGAGGTCCTGTCCTTTGTTCTGATGCAAGGGGGGGAGGAGCGGAAGCATTCTAATGTACTCGGTAAAAATTTACTTCTTCTAGAAGGGGATATTAGGGGTGGTCAGGCAGCAAATATTTTTATCAGGTGGGCATTACAAAATTACACTCGGGCAGATTCAGGCGGGCATTTCATTTTGCTAACAACTTTGTCAGAGGCTTATAAAATTTCAAATTACAGGTTAAAACGGTCTCAAAGTGCAAAATGGCCATTTCCTACTGTTTATTTGATGTACACTTTTCTATTTATATCCTAACAAATCTGGCTAGTAATAATAAATTAAAGAAATGTAAAGGAACTTAATTTAAATTAAGTTTTCGCAAGCATAAAGCCTAAAAATCTCAATGTGGAAATGTTGAATTTATACTGTTGGCATTGACAGAAAAAATTAAATCTGAGGAATCTTGATCTCTTTATGTTGTAGACTTGTAACTTGTGAGAAATGTTATTGTAGTTTTGTTGAAAGCAAACATAATAATTTACGAATTAATAAAAAATAATAATTACCTTTGTTTAATATTAGTTGAATTGAAATAATTTAACTATGAATATCAGTTAAACACTATTTTTTTCAAAGTTTGAATTAGAGGTTAGTGCTACCATGGTATTATATACTTACAAAGTTATTTTGATACCTGATCAAAATATGGGCATAAAAAATACTTGCCCGACATTCAGGAATTTTTAGTTGCCCGATTTATTGCCCGAAATTTTGGGAGCCCAACCACCCCTAGGGGATAGTTTTGAAAATAGAAAGGTCATTAAGTTAGAGAAAGAAGCTGGTCAAGGGTTGTGATTATGATTAGGGAGAAAATATTTTTGCAATGTCAGCCACAAGGTCAATTAGCAAACAAACATCTGAAACATGAGATTAAGATTTAAGGAAAGCTATAAATGGATAAGATTCATGAGGTGTTAAAACTGGGGAAGATTCGAGGGAAACTGAAATATATTTTATGAACTTTTTTTTATTTATTTGTTATTCTAAATTTCTTGTATAAAACTATCACAAACATAATTAATTACACAAAAAGTAGAGTCAATTCAACTTGAACTAATTATATTTCAAATGTGGTAGGGCCAATAATAGAGTAAATTATATTAATTAACTCGTTTTAATTTAAACTTGTAAAGGCAAACCCACTATACTGTACAAATTAAAAATGTCCACATCAACAGTTATTGTTTTAGTATTATTACTACATCTAATCTTTGTAATATAAAAAATCGGCCCAACTCTAATATTTTTTTATAAATTTCAGCTCTTGCAATATTCTTGGAAGTTCCAGAGAGCTGGGGAAAGATAGACCCAATCATGGTCGGCCATGTTGATAGGAGACTAAACAAGAGAACTGCTTTGGATATTGTGTGCTTCCCTGAGTGTCCTTACCCTGTAATAGCTGCAGCCAGGTAAGTTCTTGGTTCTCAAGTGTGTACAATTGTACCATTCTATTCATTTTAATGTGATGGGTCAGTAACCACTTAATTTTCATGCTTCATATTTGTCTAAATATCTTTCAAATGTAGGCAAGGAAATTTAATTTAAGACTATATTAATAATTTCTTAAGACATATTTTTGCATGATATAAATGTATTGAATTTGTTACATCCGTGACATGGTAAGGACGGCTGGAATAAGAACATGACTTACTTTGTTTAATGTTACTGCTTGAGTGAGAATGGTTTGTTCGTGAACACCAGCTATCGATAAGATTCTCGGTAGTGATTTAGGATGGGGCATGATGGGAAGCAGACAATTTATTACATCCCCACACATGATAGCCAACCTACATGGAAATACATTACAGTATTTATATTCAGCTATCCTCAATAACAACTTTACCCAGCACCTGCTACAATGGCCCAATGGTCCAAGGCAGTGGTTCCCAAATGGTGATGCAAGTACCAACAATTATTCCCCAATGGTACGCAGTGGGAAACAAAACAAAACAAGTCAATTAAAGTCATAAAAAGATAAGGTGTTATAAAATCTGATAAGCATTTTACAACCAAAAGAAAAACAAATTTAAACAGTGTTGGAGTGGTGTTAACACTGATTCAAGTTCAGACAGCCGGTGTATCCGCAGTAGTATGTGTTATTATATTCCTGGGCGCCATTCAAAATGTACTGCAATAGTAAATATCTAGCATTATATTGGTAGTATTCCAAATTACTGAAAGTTTTGGGGTGGTGCAACATTTAAAAAGTTTTGGAATTGCTGGTCAAAGGTTTCACTATAACATTAGACTGAATTGCCAGTAATGGCAGTAATGGGAAGATCTTGATTTGAAGCCCAGTCGGGTGTACTGAGGGTGGTATTTCCTAAATTGCTTGAAATAAACTACACCAAGCTTACACATGTACAAAACTAACCTCTTGTTGAAATCTGCAAGTTATATTCTCACTAATTGAATCATATCTAATCAACAGGGCAGAATTCAGCATTAACAATGTTATGCACCTATGTTCCTTGGAGCCTTTTAAGTTGGATCTAGAGGATTTCTTCCAGCCATTGCCCTTGTTGGGTGAGTACTCGGTTCACTGTTTACAAACTAATAGATATCTTACCACTGTTGTTAAATCAATATAAAACGGTGAAATAAGGATAGAAGGGCAAGGTATACAAAAATTATTAATCCTAAAGTTCTCTTTTAAAACACATCACATTAATTTGCATGCTACATCTGACCCCTCATTCCTTAAGAGAACAGAACATTGAACCATGATAACATTTGGGAAAAGCGCGTTTTACAATGGTACACATTTACACATGAGTCAAAATCTAAATAGTGTAGTTTGGCTATTTATTTATTAGAATAAGTGTGCAGAACTATCCCTTCTATTCTCGTTTCATTTCGGAAAATTATAGAAGCTTTGCCTTTCTATCCTTCTTTAAATTTTGTAAGTTTACAAGGCTTGCCTTTTTATTGTTTTAAATTTGATAAGCTGTAAACTTTACCTTTCCATCCAGGGCATAGAAAGCTCATTTTTCTAGGAAGGCTCTACTAGAAATTTGTTATAGTAATATGTATATCAATATAATTTTATAACAATTTCAGATCCACTGTCTCATTTCATTCCAAGAAACATTATTTGTCCTCCAATACTATCTGAATGTACCCAAAGGCGCCAACTTAAAAAAATATTTGGGGAAGAGGATGGTTGGTTGGGAGAAAGGGGGTGAGACAAGTAATTTCTCACCTAATTTAACAGGGTCCTTAAGTATAACGTTTTCTAACTCTCCCTATCATTATTCATCAATATCTGTTAGTTCTAATACTCAATTTATTTTGAATGAGCTGAGTTTGTTCTTGAACACTTTTTTTTTTTGTTTACTTATGTTTAGGAATGCCATAAAACACTTGAATAATTCAAATTTAATGAGTGTTCACGTTTTTCAAGGTTGATGAATAGTGGCCATAATGACCAGATTTTTAATAATACTGAGACTGGAACCAAAGTTTGTAAATAAATGCTCAGTAAATAATAAAAATGTGAAAATTTATTTTAACTCTTTGGTAGATGTGACAATACATAGTCTATAAACTTCAGCTCAGATCTTTACACTGAAGGTTGACTTATGGATTACTGCCCTGAATATGAATTATTTAGCTATAGAGTCTCTGCTTAAGGCTGAGCCTACCCATAAATACGCGGTTCTAAACAATAAAATTTAAAAAAAATATTTAATAATTTAACATTGTTGTGGTTTTTTATTTATTTTAGTAACATAGCTGGGCATCTTTCATAATTCTTATGGAATTTTCAAACCATAGTAAAAAAATTGTTATTGGGATATTTTCATTAAAATGTGTTTCCATTTTAATGCATTTTAAATAGGAAAAAAAAATTATTAATCGATTTATTTATTTTCTTTTTACAATTAATCTAGAGTGTTTGTTTATAATATATTATTTAATGAACAATTTATTCTTCTTTTTAAATGTATTTTTAAATTTGGGTTAGCTTCAATAATCACGACAATATTGAGCTCTAACAACTCCCAAGTCGACACACTAGTAAAAATACATAGTTTTAAATACAAGGTGACCTGGTGGTCTAGGGGTAAGGTGTCAGAGTTCTATGCTGGCGTCCGGGGTTCAATCCTCGGTCCCGGCAAAGATTTATCTTATTACCAAACCCTTCCTTCACCTCTGACAAGATATCTTTTGAATGTAAGGAATGCCAGGTCTTCACCATGGTTCGGATTCCACGTTAAACTGTAGGTCCTTCATTTCATCTCACAATCACCCTGCCATTGCACATTAGCGTAAGTGCGTACAACCCGAACGGGTAGTAATAATATTTAAATACAACTTTTCCTTCTACAAATAGTTATCTTAGTTGATAATAGGTGCCGTTAGTATGATCATTACTCATTTATCATCTAGTATCATTTTGAAAGCGTTGGCTAACCTGCTGTATCGTAGTCCAGGCAGCAGTGGAGGGTGAAGCAAATCTCTGTGACCTTCTTGGGTCAAAAAAACATCAATACCATGTGCATTGGGATAAGAAGGGCCAATGTTCAATTATGAAAATTTGCGTAGTTAAATATAAACATCTTAATATATTAAGTAACTAAAATACTCACAACGTCTTAACTGCTGTGTGAATAAAGATCGTTGGTCCTTACTTACTTCAATGAGAGTATTATTCTAGTGATACTTTATTTTCAAAGAAAAAACCACATGTTTTTCCATACACAAAGTTTCGTGACATTAGCCCTTATTTGCCTGAGGCAGTAAAACATGTAAAATTCTTCACTGGTATCCTACATTATTTCACGGGTTTTCTCATTCTTGACCATTACACATTGTAATAATAAGTGTTAATATTCAGAGTAACTTATATGAAAACTACTACACTGAATTTTTAATCCACTTTTATAATCAATAAAAATAAATATTCCTGCTCATATCAAACATAGTTATTTTACATAAAATTGGGTCTAAATGTAATCTGGAGGCGTTCTCAGACGTTCTCACTAATAAATCACACAACTTTACTAAGCTTTTAAGGCTGTGGTGCAAATATTACCCTATTTTAATGAGATGCATGCATCAGTATTAATTTCAATTGTGTTTTCATAAAATTTGCAGCAAGATTTTGAAGTTAATGAGCCTTCACATGACAAATATTTTACTCTTTGGATAATATTACATGATTATTGTGTATGAGACATCTGCTATTTATGTCCATGAACAAATTTGCATCTGCTTTTAGTGGGGGTGAAGATCAAAATTAAGAGGAAAGAACTTAGAGAATTGTTTTTGGGCATTGCATGGCTCATTCCTTGAATCTTAATTTGCAGGACAAGATAAAGCAAATTAATGGATGCTGTCTTCCACTAAATTACACAAGCTAAAAAAGTGGGTTTTGATTTGATTTTACAAAAATGTGTACTTAATTTTATTTTATTCGCGCAATGTATATAATACTGAAATTGTTATACTATCACATTTTCTGCACCATTTTATATTTTTGTGTTCAGATGGTACTCCTATGAGCCCCAGTGAAGTGTTTGCATGTCTTTGGAGTCACCTAGAAGAGAATTGTGGAACTACCTCTCATATTTCTGTCCACACACAACCTTGTTCGCGTGATGAGTTTCTTATCAGATTCGGGTCCTTAGTAACAGAGGAACTGCAAGGTATAGATGCTCTAATCATCCTTACAATATGTGGGAAGGAGGGGTACAAAAGTGACAGGGTATTAAAGCTGGGTTTTTTGAGGGGGGGTTTTAAGATGCACTGAATCCTACATTTTAGTAACTGAATCTTGAATAAAAGTTTTTCTCTATACAGATATTGAATCCAAATATGTAAAATAATGCCTGGAATTAGGAGTCTAGCTACTCTCACAAGACTTTATACCCAACTTTCAGAATTGTCAACGAAAAGCTGCCCCACAGTAGCTACAGACATTTCAACACAAAAATAAAGGAATTTATTCAGCATGTGCCCATGCAATATGATCTATTTCTTTAATTATATACTTTGGAATGTCGTTGCATGCATATATATGTACTAATACACACAGAGGTAGAGCGTGATTTTTATTTTTGGTGGGGCCAGGTCAAAGCTTGCCAGTAATGATTTTTTCTCATCATATGTTAACATATTAAATTAAATTCGTTCAAGTTTTCTTCCTCATCATCATCATCATCATCATCAACATCCGATGTTTCCACCTCTGTTGGTCGTCTGACACATCTTTTTTCCATTCCTATTGATTTTTCCAAACTTCTCCCTCAGCCATACATCTCCTGTCCGTTTCTTTAGCCTCCATGCCCTTCTGCGCTCGGTCTATCCATCTGGTCCATGTTCTTCCAATAGGTCTTCTACCCTTCTCTTTATTCTGTTAGGCTTTCTTAAGCATTCTGTCTTCCTCCATTCTCATCACATGACCTAACCACAGCAAGCTTTTTCTCTTCAATGTCTCTTTTAATGATATAACTTTTAAACCATCCCAAATTAGATAATTCCTTATCCTGTCTCCACTTGTTACATTCTCAATGCCTCTCAGGAACCTCATCTCTGCTGCCTGCAATCTACTAAAATCTTTATCCATGTCCAGGTTTCAGACCCTTATGTCAATATTATATGAAAATATGCCTTATATAACAAAGTTTTGGTTTTTTTTCCCTATATTCCATTGCCATCGCCTTAACCACATCGTACAATTGTCCACTCTTCTGTATCTTTGTCCTATTTCCTGATTTTTTTAAATCACTAGAATTACAAAATCACTAAATATATCTACAAACGAAAATAATACAGGTTTTGATTTAAACTTTCTAAGTGATGACGTTACTTTTACAAAACTTGGGTGTGTCCCCCTTAATGCCAGTTCATGAGTTCCACAGTATTTTAAGCATTCTATAAATTTACCTAATATATGCCTATTTTTTGACTCATGTTCATTGTGATCTTGGACTGAAATCTTGACAACGGAATCTATCTCTTATGCAATATCTACTGTTCCAAATGTTTTAAACTTAAATGCGTTTTCCAAATGAATTGCACATTCCCCGACCACAAAATAATAAACAATAGAAACAAATAAGCTATGTCTTTTTTCACTCACAGTTTTACCAAACCAAGCATTATAAAAAGTTATTTTTTTCTTGCCATCAACCTGCATAATTGTAACGTCATTAGGCTTATGTGCTCACAACTGTTAATTTCCTGTTTTTCTTGCAGTTTTCATGAAGAAAACGGGAGTTTTAAATAAATGATCTACTTTATTCATTTTTATTAATCATTTTCATGCGTCATCTTACTTTATTGGTCTTAACACCTACTAAAACATAGACACATATAAAAAAAAGCTCAAGCTTGCCCCATTCGCTAGTGTAAAGCTCATTCTGTAAGAATAGAACCGTTCAGATTGCACATAGCTTATTATTATTATTTATTATTATTTATTATTCTTCCCTATCAATTTACAGAAAGGTGGCTCCACCTCGGCTGAGACAATATTTTTTTCTTCAAAACCTTCAATTCTGCATTTAGGTGATGCTGAGATAGACTCTTAAGATTCTAGTTTGACCTATCAGTCAGATACTTAAAAAAATGATTATTGGAGGTTTGGTGGGTGCTTATAATATTAAGTCTTTTGTCTTAGGTTAAGCGATTTTGTTATTACTGTGCTGATAGCTACTGTATGGTTCTATATCTATAAAAGTGTATGTTAAATAATAATTCAATATAAATTTCAGAAATAAAATACTTTGAGATTTAATAATATTCATTCGGCAGTAAAAAAATTTTTTTGAAGATTTGTTTGACTGGCTTTAAAAAGCATATGATTTAATAAAAATACATTCTTCTATAGGGGAGAATTCCCTCCATGTTGCCATCTTTCTACCGCCCGGCAAACACCTACTGATGAAGGTGGCATTCAAGGATGACTGTGCAGTGGTGAGGTTGGCCACAGATGATATCTTCTTGTTGGCTCATATCAATAGCTACTTCAAGACATGGTCATGATTATTCAGGTGAGGCTTGAAATCACCAAGATGTCAGAAAACATGCTAGCAAAACTACTTCTAATATAAAACTTCAGTAGAAAAGAAATATTTATCGAAACACCAGAAAAAAAAACTAATTTATACTCACTCACAATAATGTTAATTATTTTTCTAGAATTATGTAAAGATTATACTTGCACAGTGTTCCATACATTTCATAATCATCAATAACTAGTTATTGATTTATAACATATATTTTTTGCTAGCTTGTGTGATACATAAACTCAATACTTTGATTTTGGTTGGAAGAACAGTAGAGAAAATTCAAACATATTTCTTTATGGCCAACATTGAAATCGTTTTACTATATTATTTGTGATATTTTATAAGTATTGATAATATCTATCAAAGGAATCAGTTGCATATAACATGCCTTAGCGTATGAATACATTAAAATGGTTTTAGTAACTTTAGTAACCAACTTATACTGTTCTTTCTACCAAAATCATGCTATAAAAAATAGTTCACCTTCAAATTCTAAGATATTTTCAAAAAATACTTTAAAGATTGCATTTTGTGAATGGTACAAAACTTGATATATCAAAATTTTGCTGTTTTGATTATTAGTTTATGTTTATTAATATGTTAAGACACTGTTGTTGTTTTTCCTAGTGATAATGCTAAAGCACTAAAAAAGAAGATGCAATTGAATGTATAATACTACAGTAGTTTAAGCTAGCAGCATCAGTAAAGCCAATTTCCTATCGGTCTACTACCTCCTGAGAAAGATGTCATGAGGCATCTAAATATTGACGTGTTTGAAAATATGTGTTAATGTGTTTAACTTTATATGAACTTCATATTCTATAATAATAACACATTTAATTAAGAATATGTTATAGTACAAGCCAAATTAATATTGTTAAGTGTACAAAATTATTTTTACAATAAAGTTCTACTAAAATGCCCTCAGTTCACTGCATTTGCAAAGTGTTTGTTCTCGTTTTCCTAGGTGTTTTGAGATAACCTTTATTTTATTTATATATAAAAATATTTTAGTATTAGTAGTTCTTCGCCTCTTTTTAGAAACTTGTGAGTATCTACTCCATCGATGCCGATGTCATCGTCAAATGTATATAAAATTGACACCGTTTTCCAAATTTTGCAAAACAATATGAAAAAAGACCTTTTTAATTATTTTTTTTATTATTATTTATTTATTCCAGAAAACCCACACAGACTTTTTGGTAGTTTTAAACTCTTTCTTTTTCAATTAAATTTTAATGTTACTCAAAATTTAGTAATGGAGTTGCATGAGTTACTATGAGCTATGAGGTAGGGAAGTGCAATGCAGAGTTCTATTCAGGTTCCTACTGAAGATTGGGATTAACCCCAGTGGAAGCGAGATCAAGTGCAAATGTGAAACAGGAGACTGGTCAGGGACAAAACCAACAAGCTTGAAACAGGGTCTGGCCAATTGGCTCCTAGATTGGTGGACTAGGAGTGTGAGGGTTGATGATCGATGAGCTAAGTCATTGTCGCCATCCATAGCCTCAGTTATGGAAGGTTACCACCAAAAACAGTACTTAAATAGCTACAGGTGTCCTTCGTGGCCTCCCCACAACTCGGGTGTGGGCCATGGCAGGACTAGTAAGCCAGTGGCCGAAATAAAACGAATAGGGACATTTCATGAAAGAGTAGAGGAAATTGTAGATATATTGGAGAGGAAGCCAGATGTGCAGGGAATGAGCGAGATAAACTAGAGAGGAAGTGGAGAAGAACTGAGAAAATAATATATCGTTATATTACATATATACATACATACATACATACAGTGCATTGGAAACAATTAAGAGAGTAGAATATGGTATAAGGTTTGTAGTGAGGATAGGATGAAAAGTGGAGTGGATCAATGATTGAATGATAAAAATTATTATTATGAACAAAGGGAAACAAATTGAATTACTTCAAGTATAAACACCGCTAGTTAGATGCCCTTTGGAGAAGACGGGAAAATTAGAGGAAGAATTATAACGGCACTTGGGGAAGGGAGTGGTGTTAGGAGACTTTAATGCTAAAGTTGAGAAAGGGATAAGAAAATTTAAACAATTGCTAAGAAGTGAAGGGTGGGAAGAAATAAATGACGAAGGGAAAATACTTCTAGAGCTGTGCAAAAAAATTGATTGAGGTTGGGAAAATACTGGAATAATAAGAGCATAGACACACACAGGACAACTTGGTACAACAGTGGTATGGTCTACTAAAGTCAGTGATAGATTATTTCCTCTTAGAATGGGAAGTGAAGAGGTGCTTAGCACTTATAAAGATTGTAGCAAGTGTGGCTCTGGATAACTTGCTGGTAGAGAACATAAAAAGGATGACAGGGGAGACGCCAAACAATGAACCAAAAAAAGAAAATAAGAGTATGTAAGCTAAGTAAAGAAGAGGAAAAAGTGGACTTCAAACAAGAGTTAGAAGGACATTGGCAAAGGATGAAATATAGGGAGTTGTGAGAGAATTTCAGGAGTTTAAAAGAGTGTATGGTAGAATTGGCAGAGGAGGTATGCAGAAGAACTAGCACAAATAATAGATGGAAGAATTATAAGGTAAAAGAAGCAGTGAAAGCAAAGAACAGCGCTTAAATACAGAGAAGAAAAAAATACAAAAAAGATAATGAGGCAATATTAAAGCATGGATGAAAGAACGGACAAAAGTTTCGCAGATGGATTTGGAGGGGATCAAGAAAGTACTGTACATTCAAGTGAGGCAAAGGAAATAGGTAAAAAAGGAAAGTCACAGTTTTTGAAAAACCTATTTTAAGAGATTGTTGAATCCGGACAAGTGAGGAGATTGAAAAAGTTGAGGAAGTGAAAGCTACCAGAAGTAGATGAACTTATATTCCATTCACGGTAGGAATTACTCTCGGAAAGGTCTTTTTTTCCTACCATTATCCTACTATATAGTAGATTTATGATAGGGAAAAAGGCCTTTCAGAAGTCAATTCCTACGGTGAATGGAATATAGAGTGAAAATGATAAAAGGAGAAATGGGAGTACATTGGTCATATAAAGTATTAAGGGCAGTGTAAAAGAAGAACTAAGTACCAAAGGAATGGACAAAAGGTATCAAACTACCAATATTTAAGAAAGGGAATATGTCAATTTTCAAAACTGTATGAAAAGATTTTGGAAAGTAGGATGAGAAAAAGTAAACAGAAAAGGTGGAGGTGGGAGCAGCATGAGTTCCAATAAAAGATTTCATTGATAATTTTAATATTTGCAATTCTACTGATAACATAGAGATTGAGGCTCAAATCCAAGTTGAGTCTACTGAGGGTGGTTTTTTCTAAATGGTTTCCCACTCTCCCTCCACGTAAATGCTGATAGATTACCTCTAAAATGCTTAATCATACCTAGCCCATTAAAGTAAATATCATATATGTGCATAACCTGATCAGACTGTAATGATACTGTTTTGAGCCCCTCTCATATATTAAAAAAGTAATGAATGAAGTGTATTTTTACTAAATTACTGTATGTAAATTTTCCTTTTAGTACTTCATCTATGGAGAATTACGCGTTTTCAGAAATAATTTCAATACACTACATTTTAAAACTTTTTTTTTCCTAAAAGATCAATTCCGTTATATTAAAAGGATTATATGACACACTAGCTCCCTATAACCAATAGCAAGCCAGCGTTCACAACAATAGTTCCAAGAGGCAAGGGGTATGTCATATATAAGCCACTTGTGCGTATGAATCCACACAGTGCCAATACATATAAAGTCAGAGAATATAACATTACACAGTACTCAAAACACGGAACATGTAGTATAACAGTCTGTAAATTAACAGAAATTGTACAATTTAATATCATGTATTCATTTGTTTTTCTACGCTTGCTTCTTGGTTCGGGGAATTGGGAAGTGCGTTGTCCAGGCCCAGGTCGAGAAGTTGCTGCTCTAGTTTTCTACTTGAGAGGCATTTGATATGCGCCCTTCTTGGATCCTCCGAGAGGGTCAGAGAGTGGTAGTCTGACAAATGATATGGTGGAGGTGGGGGAGAGAGGGGTCGTAACTGATAGGCGGGTTGCGTTGGGGGGTGAGGCGGATGGATATTGGAATGGGGCAGGGTGGGAAGGGTTTTAGAAATATTGGAATGTTTCGCCCTGGCTTTGCGGCGTAGTCCTCCCTTACTACGGCGGTATTGTAAAGGCCTTGGAGGAGGGGTCATGAGGAGAGAGCGGAAAGTCGAGAAGGAGTTGGCAGCCCGAATGGTTCTTGAGCACTGAACGGGTGTGGAAGAAGGAATTGGCAGCCCGAATGGTTCTGAGCGGCGCAAGGAAGATCGAAAAGGTTGTTTTCAAAAAATGAAACCAGAACAATAGATAGCTTCCCAAAGCCCCGAGAGTGTTGGGATGAATTCTGATCTGATCTGTTTATTTCTATTTTTTCCCTTATCTCCATACATTGACAATATTCATCAGCTGAAGGAGGTTGGGCCCAACCCTCCTCCTCAGTCTTATTCTCTAAATTTATGCTAACATGTATATATTAACCCTCGTATAACCCTCTTACTAAAGCTACTACATTATTTTTACACATTTTTACATTGAATGGTTTTTTGTTGTCCTTTTTTTGGTAAGGTCTTTGGCTTAATGGAGCCCTTTGTCTTGGCGCGATCTCTTAGCTCATTTAGAACTANGGGGATAGGCGTGGTGTGTGCGCTTTCCGCTAGATCGCTCCGCCTCCCTTCCAAGGGGTGCTCTCAGTCTCGGAACGGTCACTAGATGTCGCACAACACAGTATCGACGGTGTACTCATTTAAATAAATCATGTGTATATTGATAGTCTTGTTTATTTAATTAGATTGAATATCAGAAATAATCAGATCAAATAATCACGAGCATGTACATAGTAACACTTGTACGTGTCATCATCGTAAATCCCGATATCTTTATAATTGGTGCTCGATCACGAGGAAAATATCAGCCAATAAAAAAACGTATCATCCACATGAAATATCTAAATCAAAACCCATAACGTTTTAACACATGGCGATTAAAAAAATTGGCGATCAGAAAACTAAAGGATTTATTATTATTATTATTGCTACTACTACTACTACTACTACTACTATGATTATGACATCATTATCATTATCATCATCACATCTTACTACCTGTTCAGGTTATACAAACTTATGCTAATGTGTAATGGTAGGGTAATTGTGAGATGAAATGGAAGACCTACAGTTTAACATGGAATCCGAACCATGGTGGAGGCTTGGCATTCCACACATTCTCAAGTTGTGACTGACTAATACACATCTTGTCAGAGGTGAAGGAAGGGTTTGGCAATCAGATAAATTTGTGCCGGGACCAAAGATTGAACCTCGGACCCCCATTACAGAAGTCAACACTTTACCTGGGGCTCTCTGAGTACTCGTGTTCCGAGCCGAGCTCAATGCTCAAGCTCGAAATTGAGATCGAAAGTTTTGTAGTCTTGTCATTTTCGAGCTTCCACTTGATATACTTAATAAACCTATTTTTAAAATGCAATAGTAAGCATAGTTTATTTAATTGAGATAATACCGGCATTTCCACTTAAAGATCATTCGGTTACTTAAAATATTGTTAAAAATTAATTTCAATTTTCACATTAATAAAGTAATAGAAATTTAAAGCCACTTTCACCCGGTAAATTTATTCAATACTTTTGTACATTTTGAATTATACTTGATTGAAGTTGTTTACTTGTATTGCCATGAAAATAAAAATAGCTAAGAAGATTACTAAATAAATGAATGATTATTTTTACTATTCTTACCTGGTCCCTTTCTAAAATAATAATTTATGTTAAATTAAAAATGTAATATCAATAATATATTATTATAGTAATGTTTTCAAACCTTAGATATTTAAAACTCGTATTAAATAATATGTTTAGCTACAAAACTAGCTCTAGTTTAGTTACTATTTAGTTATAGAATTAAGTTAGTTAATCTGTTTAAAATCCATGTTGATCTTATTTATTGCAATATATATTTTACCAGAATTACCACATTTAAATTAAAAAGGCATTTACTATTTCATAATGTTTGCTAGAAATATAATTTTAGTCATAATATTTTTTAATTTCAAAATATCAGCATCAACTTCCATAAGCATTAAAAATGGAATTGAAGTAAATTTCTCAATAAAATAATGTTTAACGAGAGCCTGTACAACACGCATGTGCAACTGGGCATAGAGGAATGGAAATAAAACAGAAGATGTGACCATGCACAATTACACTAAGGAATAATAAACAAAATACAAAAAAATTCAAATTTCTAATTTTTTATGATTATTACATTTTATTATATGGTAAATTAAGTTTATGAAGCATATTTTGGGGAATTGTTAGCTTATTAAAATGTCAATTTTATTATCTTTCTATCAAAATAGTGTAGAAACACACTACAATAATGTAAAGTGATAGTTAAAGAAGCCAACCTGAAAGGATAGTTAGGTTAGGCCTAGATATAAACAAACACACTTCTCTATTTTCTTTCTACACTTTTACACTTCCCACCTATTCAAACTTCTACAGTTGCACGATGTTTTGAATTTTCAGAAATATTTATTTTTCATATGAAGAGACATTAGTGAAATGTAATATTCCCGAAAATTTAAACTAATGTGCAAGTGTAGAAGTTTTGAAGGAGTGGAAAAGTTTTAAGAAGACATGAAGAGAGAAGTGTGTTTGTTCCTATCTAGGCCTAACCTAAATATCCTTTAAAATTGGCTTCCTTCACTACCACTTTACATCATGGTACAATGTTTCTACACTGTCGTGTTATACATTTCCAAGCCATCATGCAATTAGTCATTTTATATAACTTTTATTATAATTGTTAGTGTAATTTTAATGTCTTAAAACACAAGTGTTGAAACTATTTTAATTACTTTTTTTATTAGATTTTTATTTGAGGGTTCTTATTTTTAAATTGTGTTTTATAAGAATTATTTCTAATTTAAAAACCGATATTTTCATTATTTACTTCTTTTTTAAAAAAAAACCTTTATTATTTATAAAAATTAGTGTCATTCATCTTTCAAGAACATATGTTTTAATATATTTTCTAACGTTTTAAAATTATGAATATGCAATACTCAAACTCGACTCGAATGCGAGAGCCTTATAAATACTATACTCGAACGAAAAAACCCAAGCTCGCAGACCCATAACCATACTTCTAGACCGCCAAGTCACCAACTGATGAAGAAGAGATATGAATATGGAAAAGACCTGGTGATTGCATTCATGTATGTGAAAGACACATATGCCATACAACAATGTGGATAGTAAGAAAGTCTGGAAGAGGCTGAAGTAGAAAGAGGTGTGGTGATGAGAGTAGAGTATAGGGATGGTAATTTTACATAATATATTTATCATTTGCTATATTGTAAAGTATATATCAAACACTATGTTGTAACAATCAAATATCCATATATTGATTATTTCTGATACATAGAATGTCATTGGTCAGGGCGAACTAGAACAGCAGTATTAAGTACAGCAGCTGTTCTGTGATATTTATTCTTTGCTGCTTTCCAATTTTTAGCATTTCATTTAGGTGTTGAAAATAGCAGATAAGTTCAATAAAAATAGGAAATATTGTAACAAAGAATTGTTCTTTTAAAAACACTATTCATAGCATTATAATTTCAAGGACCATTTAGCATTGTGAACAAACAAATGGGTTTTGTTGCTATAGAATTTAAAGAATACTTCTTTTTGAGACATGCTTTTTTCACACTATGTAGCTAACGCATGTGCACGCACACACACACACACACACGGATTTATGAAAGTGACAAAATGGCTATCGTTCAACTCACATTAAACTAAGTTTTGGAAGTGATTTTAAAAGCTTCGAAAAAGAAACACTAGATGTTTTCACCACTTGTTTTAATGGAAATACTTTGGATACATTTTATTTTATATTGTGTAATTAATGCGTTTTGGTTTCACAAACTTTTAATTTTCATTACTTCATTCATATTTTACGCCATTCTAATTTATTCCCTTTGTTCTATTTAGTTTATTTCAATGTATGATAAGTTTATCTTATCTCCAAGGCAAGGTTTTGTTTATGGCGATTTATAACGTTTTTTGAATGTGCCAGAACTCGTAACCTGTAAAGCGAGAAGCACCAGGTTTTCTGGTGAAGGGAAACGGTGGTAATATTTACCCATCAACGAGTGTAAAATACCATGATGAAAAGCCCCATGTTTGGTTTCCGGCCTGGACAATTTGGTTTGGCATATTTCAACTAAGATTCTGAAATATCACGAAATTAATAACCAGGTGTATGTTCTTGTCAATTTTTCAGCAAATAATATGTCTCCAAGATTTTTGACTTTTATATCTCACTTCATCAGCCGCATCTTACATTTTCAAACTTATTAAACATGGTATTTAAGCATAAAACAACATTATTTCTTGATGTAAATATTAATTTTAACAAAATTCATACTTTTATTCATTTATAATATAGCCATTAATTGTTGGACTAACAACAAGTGAATAGACATTACATTGAATTTTTCTATTATTATTATTATTATTATTATTACTACTACTACTACTACTTCAATCTCAAATGCTTAAAAAAGACTTGCAGGGATAAATGAGTTCTGTGACCAAACTGTCTCTAAGTGCCAAGAGGCAATAAAAACTTACTTTATTTTCTGAAACATGTAAAATGTATTGTTATATTCAAGAATTACTCCTAGGGAGGGTATTTTAATTTTTAAAAGGAAACAAAATAATACAAGCATTTACAATTGCATACCATATTTTTTGTAGTATTTTATTCATTGCTGACCTGATAATACAGAGTTTATTGGTTGTTGTATTGTTGATACTATTGTTTGTGACTATCATCATCATTTAGGCAACTCTAGATGATAGATAATAATGTTATAAAATAGTGTTGACTTTGTCTGGACATAAACTCCCAGCATTCCAAAAAGGTTTCCAGAGGTAAGACCAATGTTTATGGAACTACCCTGTGGTATCATAGTCATAATATTTTTGTATTTATCTAAATTTATATTTAACTTTATTAAGTCTGGCACCAAATATTATTTTGTTTATTTTCATTACTAAATTTATTTTATCCACGGTCCGCTTATTTGAGTTTTATCACAAATTATATCACAATTATACTTATATATATTTTTTCTCTTTTAATAGACTCTGGCAGGGTGTTTACCACAATATAGACTCAGATAATAAGACCGAGAAAAAAAATCAATATATATTGATTCCCAAGCTTTAAAGTGTAGTCTGATGCATGAAATATATTGATAAATTGACCAATATATTTCTTATATTAATATATCATTGCCACCCTTAGTAAAGATAACGTAAATTGTATAAAGACAGAGAAAGGGTGGACAAAGTGGTTTAAACTAAAAAAATTAGGTTATCAGGGGAGTGGCCTCTCACCACTCCTCTTCTTAATAAAAATGGTCTTGAACAGAATGGCAAGGAAACCAGGTAAGGATAAGGTGAAAGGAATGATGTTTGCACATGACTAATGGTATTTGGAGGAAAGAAAGAGAAAATATAGAAACACAACAATGAAATGAAGAAGTAAAAGAGTGGGATGAAATTTAGCATGATGAAAAGTGAAGTGATTGTGATGACAAGGAAGAAGATAAGGCCTCAGCAGGAACCTGGACATAGGATACAAGAGAGACAAGGAATGTTGAGGCCATGGGAATTAAGTCTTTAAGGGGCATTCTAGCTGTCACCAGAATAAATAAATTGTATTAGAAATGAAAATGTTCAAGCAAGAGTTGGGCTACAGGGGCTTTATGAGATAGTAGAGGAATGAAGGGTGAGGTGATATGGACACGTGATGAGAAATGAAAAGGAAATAATCCCCAGAAGAATTATGGGGGTTGAGGTTTGGAGGGGAAAACCTGCAAGGGAGACTAAGGAAGAGATGGCTAGGTGCAGATTACAGCGAGTTTGTGGGCAAGAGTAAAAAAATGGACTAGCTAGAGTAAAGGTGGAAGCAGGTCTGCCAGGAGAGCGAGACTCTTGGTACTATGATACTGGGCCCGGGTCCAAGATCCAGATTAACAAATTAAAAATTAAATTAGATCAGATTAATTTTTTTTAAATATGAAGGACAAGCAATAAAATGCCTCTCTTTACTAAATAACAGTGAATACCCAGTCTACCAGCTGAGGTTTCTTTCAGAGTTATTTGTCAAAATGGTATTGTTTGTTCAATACAACCTTGTCCTTCACTTCAAAGTGTTAGGAAGTTTAATATAGTTTAATATTTTAATTAAATTTGACGTGTGAATAGTGTCAGTTAGTGAATAAAGTTCATTTTAAATTTAAGGGTTTTATCATAGTTATAACATTTTCACTGTCAAGTTAGTGTACATTGATTTGGTTTTGTAAAAGTGGCCAAAGATTTTTTTTTTAAACAAACAAATTTAAGTTTAGCAGAGATGACATAACAGGTGGGGGAAAGGGAGGTGACACAGTCAATCTCTGGATGTCGTACAAGCTGCAAGCTAACACTGCCTAGACAACAGCTAATCTGGGAGAATATCTCAGTAGTGGGTGAAAACACTTCAAAAAGATGCCGGGTGAACAAGAAGTTCCACTCTTGGTAGAGTATCCCGAGGGTAGTAAGCTTTCTTTCTCAGCGGCTGTGGGCCTACTGGCAGGGAGGTTGTGTGTTGTCGGACATAGTCCCAGTTGGCTACTTAGTGGCGTAAGCTCTCACCGCGATCTAGGGAATCACCGGTGAGACTCAGATGTACCTTTTTCTGAACATGGCGCCTTAACAGTAGCGAAGCTAGGTCGGGACGGCGGCGCATTTCTGATTCCTTAGTGGTGTTCTCGGCGGTTGGGGGGTTTGACTGCTGTCCTTTTGGAAAAATCTGGGAGTGGACGGATTGTAGGCACGGCTTGGGATACTCGCATCACTGGTTAGGCACTGGTGTTCTGACACTTTTTTTAAGAGGGGCTTTCACTCCTTGAGAAATAATTAGTGTCCTCCTCCTCCCGTTGAAATCAATATGCCCCTCTCAAGATTTATTTACTCCCCTTAGCTATTATAGAATACTAAGCTGAATAAAGGTGGTATAAAACTATAAATAGTTTCTAGATGCATTCAATTTTCAAAACTTTCACAAAGAAGGACAACTCGAAATAGTAGTGGGGCAGTTAATTCAGTTTTCAAAAATATTTACTAGTGTAGACCATTCTAAATAGCTTCTAGAGGCATCCAATCATTAAAATTTCCAGGGGAAGACAATTCCAAGTAATATTTAATAGATTCCAACTTTCCATAATTTGTTGGAAGAGTCTCACTTTAAATATCTTCTGGATAGGCTTACATCAACTTTTTTTAAATTTGCCAGGAGAAGAGTATATTTAAAAAGAATAAAAAATTAGATAAGGGCCACCTCAAATATCTTCTGGAAGATTCCTACTTTCAAACATTCCCCAAGCCTCCCCCACCCCCTTTAGCTTTGGGGTTAAAGCTCCTCAAAAACCCTTTTTTATTTGTTAAACTAATCTACCCCACCTAGACAAATGAGGTCACTGAAGTCGAGTAGAACAGTGAAAGGGGCCCATGCTCTGCCCCTGGTATCGGGCCCAGTTTGAGCAACTAGCGGCCCTGGGCGGAAGAGTGATGGAAGGACAGAAGAATATAGAGACATTTTACTAAAGTGACTCGTCTACAAGTTTGAAACATTTCATCATCATCATGAAATATGCTAAACATATTTTCAATTAAATATTTTGTAATTGATATCTTTTGTATAATGTTATTTAAATAGTTACAATATTTTGATGCTAAACCATAAAAATCATATTCAAACTTTGTTTCGTCTCTCAGAAGATTTTATCTATTAGTTTGGCCTTCCCTTTGAATAAAAAAATTGGACTTTGCACACTTTAAAAAATATATTGAATTGGTAAATGTTGATTTTCATAGAATATAAATTATTCTAGTGGTATAAATTTATCCGTCTTTAATTGATATAAATGTTACTTTACACATGTATTGTCCTCTCCTTGTTTACAAAAAAATAGTTCATTTCAGTCCAAAGTCACACAACTTCTCCTGTTGTTCTGGCTGCTTGGCTTCTCAATCCATGCAGTCATAACTCATCATGCATGTCTGCTCATCACTGTCAGAGGTCTCACTCCCCTCATAACTCTGGCGGTGAGGCAAATAACTCACACGTGAACTGAAACAGCATGAATTATATAAACTAACCTCTTCCATACAGGATTGTACCCATACCCAGTAACCTATTTGGGAAAAGGGGTGGAGGATTCTGGATGATATGGTTCATGGTAAAGTCCCCAACAAGTGATTTGTACAATTTTTTTAAAAAAAAGTAATCCCTCTTAAATCAATTTAAATGGCCATAAAACATAATTTGGGTTTTAGCTGACTGCTATAAGCCACAATCCTGGACATTGATGAAAATTGCAAAATTACATTAATCATCCAATGAGGAGAAGAATAATAGGGGAAGTGAACCCTCTCTCGCCTTTTCAGTACAATCCTGCCTCCATGGATTGCTCTGACCAAACTTTGAAATTAGAATTGAGTCGATTAATATTATTTTGTTGAGAACTGCTCAAAAATAGTGTTTAACTGAACAAATATGACTGTAGGACTAATATTAATATTATTTGATCAATATAAAAAAATTGCTAAATTAGTATTTGTGATGTTAGTTTGATTTATATTTACTAAAAATGGTATTTATTAGCCCTCTAGAGCTGGTAGTTAAGTTGTGTGGAGCTAACTTACAAATACATATAAGAGTTATTTAAAATGCACTTTCTTAATTTAAGAACAAGCACAACATTCGGTCCTCCAAATATTTAACTAATCATTGTGAGAGGAAAATCTAATTTTCAACAAATTTCCCGGCCATGCCCTAAGTCACCAACAGCCAATACAACACTAAATCTTACCTGCTTGGTTGTGGTTGAGCTTCGCTAAAGATGCCCTGAATATCATTCAACTGAACCACCTCGAGTTCCATCAACACCTTGTCTAGTGTGGTGATCACTTTGGCGATGTCACTCAGAGTCAGACAGAGTGGGGGTATAAATGTCAACACATTCTTGCTCTCCCCCTCATTAGCTACGATCACTTGCTGGTCCTTGAGTCTGAAGTCAGTTTTAGGGTGCACCCGGTGAAAAACCATCACTAGCAAGGTCACACACACACTTTCCGATTCACTTAGGTACAGGTAATAGAATATTAATAAATTATTATAAACAAGTTGCTTCTTGTTTAAAAAAACAGCCTCTGACCATTTCTAATTTTATAATATGCACTCAATAACTGTTCAAGCATTTGATCATGATTCTGCTTGTTCGACCATAGCTTATGTATGAATGACGCTAATGTATTAGTTATGAGTAGGGTAGAGTTTAGAGGAAATGTACCCACTTTTATGTAAAAGGAGAGTTGAAAAAATTTATTAAAAAAACACTCTCAATACACCTAACCATGACAAAATCCTTATCTCCCCTTTATTAGCAAACCAGACCACATTAGCTTGACATTTAGACCACGTGCCTACCAGTTCAGACGTCTTATACTTTCCTTTATTTCTTTCACGCCATTCAATAAAACAATGTGCCGTTTTAAAAATAACACAGTTATTGGTTTTAACCTTTATTTTCCAGCAAAGTGAGGTTTTTATAGTTAAAATGTCTATTATATTTATAAATTGAACATTAATCCCGGTACAACTTTCCATCCTTTCACTACTGTCCATTTTTGTAAATTTCAGGGACTTTAGTGAGGGTAAAAGGGCAATTAATTAATCTGTCACTAACACTTATTTTGCTTTTGGTAGCTATGATTGCACACAGCGACAGTGGTATTCATTTGTCTCTGCATTTAAGATAGTTTCTATTAAACAAACAGGTGTTAGTACAATACACTTAGTTAAATACACGCTTATGACCCTAAAGGGTACCAAGACTCTGGGAAAAAACAACTGGTAACACAAATATACGCAGGTAATAGGGTTGTTTTGAATTACAATCTTTTGAAAAAAAAATTAATACCCAAACTAAGGGAACAAATTTTAACAAATCATCTTCAACTTATTGATGTTACTAGTTATTATAATGTATAAAATAAATAAAAGATAGAATTTTGAAAAAATAAAGCCCAAATAAAAGGAATAAACTAACACATATTTACACACACTTCAATATTTGGATGCTCTCATTGCATTTTCCTCAGACTTACTGCCACTACTTCCTGATAAAGATGCAATAAGAACATCTAAATTTTGAAGTGTTTGTAAATATGAGTTAGTGTTTTTACTTTAATTTGTGCTTTATTTCATACATATTTTAATGTATAAAGAATTCATTTTTGTTTTAAATTAAACTTATTGATCACAATAATGACTATATGAAACAATAAAGAAATTCTCGAAGCCAGTAATATAAATAAGAACCCTTGTCGCGAAGTGGCCATAGGATCATTCACTGGGTGATATCATGCAGAGGCTGGTGGAAAGGACAATTCTGTATACTGACAAGTGTAGGGACCAAGGCAACCTTGTATTCTAATGACCTTGGCTAAAAATACTCTATATTTCAGGGGTGTAGAAACTAGATGAATTAAGGATTCCTTCACAGATGTTAATTTACTTTATTTCCCTTAAATGTTAATTAAATGTATGACTATTTACTTTGTTTTATTAGTATATGGTTTATTAATTTTTAATTTATTTTATTTAATAAAATTTGTTAGTTGCACTTAGTTGAATATTTGAAAATATAAAAAAAGACAACATCAGACATATGAATAACTGCTTTTACTGTATTAAACTATTACCAGTTTGCAAAAATTATTATTATGAATCATTAATATAAATTATTTATACTCAAAAGTTGAGCATTATGGTTTTATAAAAAGAGTTATGAAACATTTAAATTCATCATACTTATGCCTATTTCAATTTGCCTTTTCAAGTTACTTTTATGCTTACTAAAATTTCTAATTAATTTAATTAATAATATGAATAAAATAGTTAACTATGGTTAAG
This sequence comes from Timema californicum, assembly GCA_902141385.1. NCBI lineage: Eukaryota > Metazoa > Arthropoda > Insecta > Phasmatodea > Timematidae > Timema > Timema californicum. The sequence goes on along the minus strand of CABFOW010002111.1, from coordinate 31,906 downwards.
TGTAAGACGAGGCAAAATAGCCTTAACTTTGCCAAAATTTATCAAAATAAAGACAATAACTAAACATCAGAGATTGTCATGATTGGTAACTAGGAGTGGAAGGGATCCCGAACCCTCGAAAAAATTTCGGAAATTTATCCATTCCCGAGAGTGAAGTGGGAGTCAGGCGGGAAATAAAGCCCACTTATTTTTCTAGCAGGTACTACTGGATCAATCTCTATTGGAGACAGTCATCTTATTAGTTCTGTAGCAAACTTGGGGTGGGAACGGGGGTATTTTAATGCCTTTGGTGAGACAAACAAGTTGGGAAGCTTGGCAGTCAATGTGCTCTGTCTAACAATAGTCAATAGTAGAGATGGGTCGAATCCATTATTTCCTGAATCAGAATCTACATTTTATTCTCGAATTCAAATCCTAACAAATCGTTATAAATTTAATGATTTACAAATAGACCTACATTACACAATATAGGCCTAAACTGTGAATTAAGATTTATTTCAATCATGGTGGTTGGGGTTGATTAAAATTGAAAGCATTATTGAAATAAATCTTAATTCACAGTTTATGCCTATATTGTGTAATCTAGGTCTATTTGTAAATCATTAAAATTTCTAAAAATTTGCTAGGATTCGGATTTGAGATTCGAAAATAAAATGTATATTCGGATTCGACCCATCTCTATTTGTAATTCTAGTTTTGATTTTCAATTTTTGAAGAGTTTTAATGTGTTCATTAAAATATTTACAAGATTGTTCGTGGGGTGAAAGTTTTAGAAGTGGGCATGTGACGAAACAGTCGAGTCCAAGTTTCTCATACAGAAGGAAGGGTAGGGTACTATGCACGTAAGATTTTCTACACCTAATGATTATTATTATTTTTAAAGAAGATTTTATTCATGTTCATCTTTTTTGTCTGATAAAATAAATATTATGGATTAAGTTGTGCTTTTCAAGTAGGCTTGACTAAGTAATTTTTGAATTCAAAATATTATGCTTTATTTATGAGGTGAAAGATTCGATCATCGAATCCAGTAAAACACCGAATCCTCAAATCTCGAATACTTGTCAGGATTTAGGTGGCCCATCTCTAGTCAATAGTTATTTGTTAGGTTCAGCTAGTGAGAGAGCTTGAAAGATTTAGAGAAGGACATATATATAATTTTACTCTATTATCTTTTGGGGCATAGAAATGAGGGGGGAGAAAGTAGCTTGCCAAGGTCAACTGTTTATGAGCATCAGCCTGTCTGTTGTTATTAACCAAAGAGTAGAGATTACAGGGGTGTTAAAACAAAGAACCTTTAAGGGGTGTCATTTCTAGAGAGCATTGAAGGGGTCTTAAACAGAGAGAAGTTTCAAACATATAGAATATTTAAAGGGTAACTATAGTATGATTTTGGTAGGAAGAACAGTAGAAGTTAGTTACTAAAGTTACCAAAACAATTTTAATAGATTCATACGACAGTCCATGTGATCTGCAGCTGTTACTTTTGATAGATATTACCAATACCTATAAAATAACACTAATAATATGGTAAAATTTTATCAATGTTGACTACAATAAAATATATTTGAATTTTCTCTACTGTTCTTCCAACAAAAATCAGGGTGTAACAAACCTATGGAACAGTTAAGGTGTTTCATAACTAAATAATATTTAAGAGGTTTTAGATCTAAAGAATATTTAAGGTGTTTCAAACCTAGATAGTCTTTAAGAGGTGTTAAAATAGAGACATTTAAGAAAGGTCAAATCTATATTTTTATTTTTTGCACTTATCCAATAGGTAGTTAAATATAAAACACCATTATCAAAAGAGACTAACTAATAAAACTAACATATTAATATTAATTATATTGGGGGTGACCTGGTGGTCTAGGGGTAAGGTGTCAGACTTCTATGCTGGCGGCCGGGGTTCGATCCCCGGTCCTGGCAAAGATTTATCTGATTACCAAACCCTTCCTTCACCTCTGACAAGACATCTTGTGAATGTGAGGAATGCCAGGTCTCCACCGTGGTTCGGATTCCACGTTAAACTGTAGGTCCTCCATTTCATCTCATAATCACCCTACCATTACACATTAGCGTAAGTGCGTATAACCCGAACGGGTAGTAAGACGTGGTGCTAATAATAATAATAATAATAATATTAATTATTCGATTTGTTTTATTCAATATCAGTTCAAAATGTTGCTATTTGTTTAAATAAAATATGCAATTCTCACTTCCCTATCTATATTAATAAATTTTTATGATATATTATTTGAATTACCATATTTTATAATTTCAAAGCTTTTATAAGAATTACCATAATAGTTTAAAAACAATATATATTTTAGTCTATAATTATTTTAAAGCTTGATTTATATAATCTCCCATTCCTGTCTCGATCTCGATATTTTGACTCATTTCCCGTCCCATTAGCGTCCTGATATAAAAATGTTATTCCCACCAATCCCTATTGATACCTAACACAAATAATAGAGATTTGCCTGCTAGGCAAAATAGCTCATTGATCCAGCTATAATTTATATTTATTGCTTTATAGGCATTATCTTTTATTTATTTTTATTGAAGAAATTTTGAAAATCACATGCCCATGTGACAGTGGCTCCTTAATCATGGATAAATTAAATTTTATTTAAAACTATAAATGTATTCTTATAGAAGTGCTGTGTCACCTGTATGAAATTTTCTCAGCTAGCTCCGGTGAAGGTTTCTTACTCTCCCGCCCACAAACAATATCAACTCCAATTATAAGACCAAGGCCTCGAACATCCCCTGAAACAAAACATTCCTTAATTCACCAATAAAAGGTGAGCTTCAACTAAGACTGTTATTAAAGGCTCTAAAAAAATGTTTTTTAGATTTAATGTGAAACATGAGAAAGAAACTGAAAGGATTATATCTATGTATTAAGATATTTTCACCATAGCTGACATAAACAATCCAAGCTAGAGCCTCATAGTTTAATATATCTGATCATGGATCTTTATTCAAGAACAAAAATGAATTTAGATAATAGTTATGTTTAAATTTCAGAAATTAAATTGTTCTTTTTTTTTATCAATTAATATTTAAACTCATCTCAAGTATAAGTTAATGTTTCTGATGAAGATTGTGATACCTTGTGTAGTGCTCAACTAAACTACATGTTGTTGTCTCACCTATATATATATGCCTGGTCTTGAGCTCTTTAAGCAGCAACATAAACTGTTCCCCAAGAAGCACTGCATTGTTCATCAACCTTTCTGAGTGGATGATATCTAGGACAGATATGCCCATAGCCGCAGCAACTGGCGAGCAATGGTACTGAAACATACGCATCGAGATTAAGTCCACAATTCTAGCCAGGAAAATACTGTGGATCTTACATTTTAACTACCACTTATGTTGGAGAGGGGTTTCACTGATTTTGAAAATTATATAGTACATACACACACACACATCATGCTCTTTGCTTTCACTCTCCACCTGATGAGGCTGCCTTTGGTAGTGGGAGCTTAAATATACTATTATGTGTTTGTGTAAATATTTTGTTCAATTAGATTTTCTAGATCACTGAACCTCTACAAAGGGAAGATAGGATCCTATACTTTACATTCCCAATCTTTACCCATGAATTAATAACCTAAGGTTCAGCTTAATTATTTACATCTTATTTAATTTTTGTTATATATATATCAATGTTTGCAAGTAAGATATGAATTATTAACTTCGCTTTAATCAATAATGTTGTCATAAAAATTAGCCCATGATAAATTAAAAGTATATTATCTTTTTTGATAACTTGTCCAAGTATTCGAGTTAATATTAGGAAGACTTATTATGGATTTAGTAGCCTTGGCTCCATTCCAGGAGATACCTTAAAATAATTTAATATTTGTACATTATTTCCATCCAACATCACAATTCTACACAAATTCCTGGTGTTAAGGCCCTGGGTGTTGAGAATTAAACATTCTGTTTATATTGAGTCAGTTTGTAAACACATCCTTTTGTTTAGAATGTGCACACTACTTAATAAATAGCATCAATTATAGTATTTTTTGAAAAGTATTATTAGAGTTGTTATAAATTACATTGTTGTATACGGCCGGCAATGAGTTGGCTATCCTGCGAGAGGTGATGACTGCAGCAATCGGATAACCACTGCCCATGGGCTTCCCAGCAGTGATAATGTCTGGGATAACCCCCATTGTTTGGAAGGCCCAGAAGTGGGTCCCGGGGCGGCCCATTCCTGTCTGGATCTCATCTGCGACCACGAGACCACCATGCATGTGTATATAACTGGAGGGCAGAGATTTAAATATTTTTGAGGGAATTTTTTTTAGTCTAAGTAATATTCCAATAAAATGATATTATGTTCGTATTGACTTTAAGTCACACCAATGAGCAGTGGATTGAAAATAAACCCACCAGATGAATACAAATGCAATCTTTGTTTCTTTGAGTAGCTACCCCCAGGGCTGTACTTTCTTTTATCTTAGTAATAAAAAAAAACAATAAGTAGGTAGGGTGTTATAGAAAATTTAAATATATATTATTTTTCAGTCAATATTGATAAAATTTTGCCATATGATTTAATCACTAATCACTAATAATATTATTTATCAAAAGTGACATGTGAATTTACACTAGTGAATTAGAAACATATAAAAATGGTGTGAAATTACTATAAAATAAAGTCAAGTCAAATGATAAGGAAAGAAAGTGTCCTTAAGAGATAGGTTAAGCTAGGCTTTGGTAGGAAATGAAAACTTCTTGTAATTTCTTCTCACTTCTTTTACTCTTATATGATTTATTTAAATTTCAAAAAAAAAAAAAAATTAAGAAAGACAAAATAACACAGAAAAAAGAATTGGCAATTACATATTTGAAAAGTTGGAAAGTAAGTGAAACTTGCAGTGTGTTTACCCGCTGATGGGCAAATGCCCATTGTCTGAGCTGAGTGGTTGCAATTAGATGTTGGGAATGCTCTTAATATTATGGTGATGCAGCAGGGGTCAAATTCTTTACTGTGGATATTCATTCGTTTATGACTTTTTTTTTTCAAATAAAGGAAAGTCAAGAAGAACATTTTGTGAAACTTATTACAGTCCATTAATACAAGGACGAGAAACAGGAGAGCAATTGAAGGCAGTAGAAAGCTTTAAATACCTGAGAAGTGTGATAAAGAGGAGAGTGGATGGAACAGAAGAGACATCAGTGAGAGAGGGAATCAAACTGAAGCTTTTTTCAGAAGTGGGAGAAATATAATTTGGAACAGGGATGTGCCGAGGAAGTGTATCAAAGGGATCTACAGGATGTACTATGTACAAATTTTGACATAAGCAGTGGAAACTTGGGTAATCAAGGAGCAGGATGGAAGCAGAACTCAAGCCTGTGAAATGAAATGTTTGAGAAGATACTATAGGAGTGACAAGGATGGATAGGATGAGAGTAAAGGAGGAGTAAGTGCAGGACACTATAGACAAGGCATGACTAAAGTGGTATGGTCATGGGAGTAGAAGATACCAAAGAAAGAAGATTCTGGATCTTTAATCGGGAGAAGAGGTGGGGGTCAGAAGGTCAAGAGGAAGACCAAGAGACAGGTGGCTGAAGGGATTGCAGAGAAGTGTGGATGAGAGAAGAGAAGACTGGGTCATTGATGTGGAGAAAGGTTACGTTGGAAAGGCTTATGTTACAAACAGATCCAGCCAGTATGGTATCGATAATGGTAAGTATTGGTATCGAAATTTTAGTTTGGAATAATATTTTTCATATTTATTTAAACACTGAAAATTATCATGGTTTTTAATAATCTACAGCTAAAAGAGATTGAATGCTAGAGTTGATTCTTGCTTGTCATACAAAAAATGAGTGATAATTGAAACATTGTAATGATGATGACTAAAGCTCTAGATAGAATAACCAATGGTTGACATTTGTATTAAACACTGCATTCTGGATACATTAAATCTAGTGCTATAAATAATTCAACTAACAGCTTAAAGGGGTATAAAAGTAAATATACTCCTCATTTGGTTATGAAGTTGTTTGGACGTGTATGTATTTACACACACACACACATACTTGTATATTTTGTTCAACCATCCAGGCGGAGGAATTGTGACGCCGTGGACCACAAATACTGGTTCGCATATCAGGCCGCCAAGCTAAAGCAAAACAACATGTAACATTTAGAGTCTAGTCTGTGATTACTCTGCAATAGCTTTCTTGCTGAGCTTTACATTTTATGCTTCATAGTGTAGTGCATTTTATTGACCAAGAGAGACTGCACTAGCACACTTGATTTGGACTTGTAGGTGAAAGTTTTACCCTGAAAAACCACACCTGGGGTGGATTTCACCAAGTTTTAGCTTTCCTTTTTTATTTTTTCCAAACAAATTTGAAATTTAGTAAGTAAAGATTAATTTATTGTTTGTAAATTAATAAATTGGAATAAATGAATTAATAATGAAAAAGTTAATGAACTGTATAATGTTTAGCCAACAATGAGGTACTATACAAACAAATGCATTAAATTATAATAGGAGTCATAAATATGACAGTCATAATTTTAGAAAACATTTTGATTACTGTCTTGAGGCACTGTTCAATAAATCATGTTTGACATAACTGAAATATTATATGAAGGCAGTGTGGACTAAATAACTGACATTAATATTTCTTCATTTATTTTTCAAATTTTTATAAACATTTTAATTAAGTTTTGACTATTGACTTTTTTAATATTGATGACAGCTTTGTGTTTATGATTTCAATTGTGAATGGTTATTTGTTATAGTATATATTTATTAATCTGGTTCATTCATTTTACTATATATTTATGCTTTTTATTCTAATTATTGTCAAACATCATTTAATGACAGTCATAATTGGATAATATTAAGGAGCCCTATTTAAATATAACATTTTAAAAGTTACAATATAGAATAATTAGACTCATAAATTTGATTTAAATATATTTCATATGAAGAATACCCATTTTAATTTGTTAGAAATTCTTAAATTGATGATTCCCTATCTTAATTCCTTTTCTCCTTGGTTGTAAATCTGTGAATGTACTTCTGTGGCTGAAGGTACATTTTCTTGGATTTCAATATTTTCATCCTTTTCTTTTAGTCTAGAATCTAGATAATTAGTATTTATCAATTATTAGTTATGAACTTAGCCTTGGTCTTTAGATGTCCGCAACCTCTGTTCAAGAACCTAAGTTGGTGTTAACTAATCATTCACCTCAGGTACTCCTCCCTTTACTCTGAGCCAAGTGATTACTTAACTCAAATATATTTCTATAGCATATACCAGCACATTAAAAGTTAAAAACAAATGAACCTATTGTTTATTTCAGGAAATTTGTCACCCTAGGTGGTTGATTGTGCTTAAATCTGGCCTAATAGATGATTTTAGGTAAAACCCTGGTTTGAAATTCATTGAGGTTCTAAGACCATCTATTAATCCCTTGTTTATATTCCATTCACGGTAGGAATTACTCTCTGAAAGGTCTTTTTTCCTACCAATATCCTACTATATAGTAGATTTATGGTAGGGAAAAAGACCTTTCAGAAGTCAATTCCTACCGTGAATGGATTATATATAATCAATCCTTGAGATTGGTGTGTTGTATTCATTAACCTCTCCATTTCTTGCCAAAACTCTGTCCAAAACCACTTTGGATTCTTGGAAATGTTTCTCTGCTGCATCAGGGTCGTTGGGAGCGTACGGACCTCTGTACATGTCTGGGCATGGTACAACATGTACCCATGGCTTCTTACCTGCAACAATAGGCACTTTGTGAACTTTATTGAAGTTACCCACACCAGTGGCCAAGCAGCCAAAAGCATTAATCCTCATGTCATTTGACTGTACCAATGATGGGGAGGTTGAGTTTCAACTCTCAGACAGGGGAACATATGGTTTTCCATATGATTTTTACTTTGGATTTTCCTATCTTCTCTACTCACAATTGAGAATGACTTTTCTTTAAATTAATTCTTTTCTAGGTACTAATGTTTTCTAAGTGTATTAATAATGCAATTTTCTATTTTGTAATTTTAATATAATGCTAAAGATCACCATACTTCTCTTATTTTATCAATGGTACTTTTAATTAACAGTTCCCTATATGAGAGAGAGATGTCTCCAAATATTCTCCGGTAACTATAGCCCTGCATATAATTTCAAATAATATTTTGCTGAAGTAAGCAAAACCTTTATATGCAAGTAGATTTTTACACCTTATATGAATTATACAAAAACTTAATTTTTTACTGGTGGGAGCAAAACATGTATTCGGCTCTATATACATACATACATACATACACAGAAATGTATTGCTGGGGCTTAGACAATAAAACAACTGAGTTGACAAATAAGTGAACCTGTGGGCATTCTCTTGAAAGCACTGGGACTAATGTCTATGAGAAGGTCTACACTCCCATGGAACGAACCATCCACTACAACCACACCTTTCTTCTGGGTGTAACTTCTAACGAGCTGCAGGGCAAGGTCATTAGCTTCAGCCCTGAAACAATCACATCACTGGAGTGTGAGCCATTCTAGTGTACCAATCACTCCATTGGAGGTTGAGTCATTTTAATATAGCATTCACATCATTGGAGGGTGAATCATTCTATTGTAACAATCACATCACTGAAGAGTGAATCATTCTACTGTCAAAAAATTTAACTTCATCACAAAGTTTGTAAAAAAGTGTAAAGTACAAGGTTGCCTGTCTCCTTAGTTCAGGGATCTTGGTTCTGCCTCATGTGGTATTTAAAATAATGTAAGCACCTGGTAATTAATTATTACTAGTATCAATAATTGTTTAATCTAGCTTATGTTATTCAATAGAATATGAAGTGTGACATTTAAATGTTAGAAATCAAATATGGTTGTCAAACATGTGGCCATAACTAGTTAGGAATGGGTTCACTGCGGATTCAGCCATAGTTAGTGCAATCACATTCGTGGTGTGATTCTCCCCTTCACCCCACCTCGTGCAGAGGAAGATATGACAGATAAATAGCTTCCTTTTTAGTTATTAAAAGTGTAAAACAAAAGTGCTTGTGGTTTCTATTTTCGTCTTTTGACATTGATAAGTAAGACAAACATGTTAGAGTGAGTTATTGGTTATAAAACATAGTTCGAGTCCACACAGCCACGCCATGTGTATTTACTATGGTTGGACTTAGTTTATAATGACATAGGTAGTAGCACCAAGAGCAAGTGTTGTTGTTTCAAGCTGATTGACGTAAGTAAGTTGCATATGACTTCTACTTGACAACCAATCTGTTTGCCAAACATACTTTTCAGACCCTAAGTTGATTATTTCTAAATTACTGTATATTCATGGACTATCACCATCACAATATTGTATCTATACTACCTCTACAAATGACATCTAATAAATATCAAACCCAAGTTACACTTGTCTATTTGGTCCCCTCCTATTCCTTCCCTGAGAACAGCTGTGCACAAACTGCAGGCTACAAGAAGCCATTAACCTCATTTTATGTATCCCACAAGAGGTCGATATTATAAAATTGTGATAGGGAATCCACTCGCAACATTAAATTTTCTGGTTTTGCATCACCCCTTGGTTTGTTGTGGATCAAATATCTTTCACATTATAAACATAACAAACTGGAATAGCAGCATGATCACGTAATACACAGCTAAATCTAAGCAATTTGAAGTTTAAAACAACACACAAATGAGTCACTTTTCTTGACAACAGACTGTACTGTGCAGCACTATCCAACTTAGGTGGGCTATTTAAGTTTTCTCTTTTGTTAAAATGTACATTCTGCCATTGATCGGTTAAAATAAAAGTGGCTCCTGGGTTTTAAAAGGCTGTGCAGACCTGCCTTAGACAATCCTGAATGACTGCTCATTCAGATTGTCAAACTAGGGGTGATCATCTAAGGATTAGTGCCACTACACATTTATTGTCAAGAGTAAGGCCCCGGTCATACAATGTATTATTTGTTATACTAAGAAGATACTATAATTATTTCTCTCTGTTACTAGGGTTGATTAGAGAGTCAAGTTTATTCATCATTTGCTCATGTAACCAATAGCCTAGAAAGTCATTTTTAGGAGGAGAAGAAATAACACAGTATGATAATTAGAGATAGGACCTTTGAATCCTCAAACCCCTCAAAATATTCAAAAAGAAGAATTGATAGAATATCAAAATAGAGATTCAAAAGGAGATAATTAAAATTTTGGATTGGAATTTGTTTGAGAGCTCATGTAATCCTGATTGGTGCTTTATCTCATCATAATTGGAGGACAAACTTAACCAGACCCCATATTATTGGTTCACCACTTTATTAAATTTATTAATATTATATTGAATGCAATGTAACAAAAATATAGTTAAATTCAATTTTAATGTTTATCATGTTTTCAAAAATTCTGATTTGAAATTAACATCTGTAAAATAGTAAATTTGATCCATCTCTAATAATAATAATACAATCATTATTTTATTCTAAAGTCTGTAGAGGTTGTCTCATAGTGGTTAAGGTTACCCCATCAGGAGTGTTGATAGTTTACCCAGAGTTGGTGAAGAGGCAGACATCAAAGTTACTGGGAAGAGTGGCCAACAACTTCTTGCTGTATTCACGCTCCAGGGGCATGCATGTAACAACATCTTCTATGCAGGTGTTGAAGACTGACATCTGAGAGGTTGCCGCTCGCACCACTCGGGGATGACAATGGCCAACTGCACCCAAAACAATACATGAGATGATTAATGACATGTTCACATTGTTCAAAGCACCAATGTTAAAGATTTTGAATTTGTTTTTCCCAAAAGAATACCTAGAAATGTATTAAGTAAAAAAAAAAAATTGTTCGATAAGGCTGATTTTTCCTTGAAATAATAATACTATTTTTCATTTTCCATAGTGTTGAAGAGTATGCAGCCTCAGTATAGATTATCTTTACTGAAACTTTAGCTCTACTTTATATGTATAAATTAAGCAATATTAAACACGACTATTGAATTTGCAATAACAATTCTAATCGATAGGAATATGGCCCCCTCATATTTTGATTAAAAGTGTTTCCACTTTGATAAATACAATAAGAAGTTTTAATACTAATAATAAAATTAGATATTTAATAATAGAAAATAGGGGTTTCATTTTTTTATCAAAAGGAAAAACATTAAAAAACTTAAAAACACTGGTTTTTGAAACTCGTGGTTTGCCCAAACTATAATCTCGACAGAAGAGGAGGGAGGGGGAATCTTTTTAAGATCAAATCCTTTTTGATGTAATTTAAAGTCTTTTAATAAAGAATAAGGGTTGTAGGTACTATGAATTTGATTAAAATCCAATAATTAGGCTACTAGCTTCACTATTGAGTATAAATACCAAATTATATATATATTGATAATATTTTCTGGAGGAACTTTAACCCCCCAAAACACCACCCCCTCCCCAATTTGTATTTAGTAACAGTTGAAGTTCCATTAGACTGTTAATCACTGTCTGACACCTTGGCTCAGTCAGTGGGTGTGCCTAACTTTAAGTCCCGGGTTTGATTCCTGCTATGGTTGCAAAATAAATTATTCGTGAAATAGGGGTTTCCCCTCTCACTGTGGTGAGTTAATGGCAGGAGGGCTGGATGTTATGTCCTAGATTTAAGTTGGTTTATAAGTTTCATGCTGATGTAATCATTCAGTTTCAGAAATTGTATGTTAAATACCTATAAATATGTATAGGGTTTTTTCCAACAAAATTATATAAAAGTGAATTCGTGTTATTATTGGAGCAATCAATCATGAATTTCTTTGTAGTACTGCAAAAACTTGCAGGTGGAATAAACATCAATCTCATATAGTTTGATTTACTGGTGACATGGAGGTTGGGGTTTAAATCCCAGCCTGGTGTACTGAAAGTGTTTTTTTTAATGGTTTCTCACTATTCTTTCACACAAATGTGACTACATTTCCTCTAAATTTTAACTTTTTCATCCATGCTATACCATCATCTACTTATTCCGTCTTTGGCCGAATTCATTTAGTAAAATGCCTCTATCATCCTCTCATTTGCACACTTTCTGTTCTCTCCCATCACTTTTTGGTCTTGTGGTCTTCTTCCTGCTTACTTCATCTCCATACTTATTCATGTTCCAGTAGCATAATTAAAAAGTGTGTATAGTCTGAAAGGCTAACAAAACCTGGTTGGAAATATTTTTTATTAATAAACAAATATTTGTATAAACATGTAGTAATCAATATGAATAGACCTATATAAAATTTATAATAATTAATGCTGAAGCTCATGAAGCGTTTAGTCATAAAATTTTCGCAAATGTTTCTATTCTTATGATCATTACATAAGTGTAGGTACACACTATACCTAACACCTAAATAATTGTGTACACACCATTGCTGGTTCTTGAAGCACAATCCAGGTACTCAAAGCCATCATCTCCAATAAGATACTGCCCCCTGGAACTCACTATTTTAATAGGCTCTCTGTTGAAGTGGAGTTCACAAGTGTCCCTGTAACATGAACATACCTAACAATAAGATATAAAGCAAATGATTAAGATTTTAAAAAAAATTATAGTAAATTAAATACTTTTAGTACAATTTAAATTAATTTTACTTTGCTTTTGTTCAAATTCAGCTAGAATAAGGCAAGAATAGTAGTACATACATTAAAAAAACTTGGCACGATATAAAATATGTTTTTAGAGATAAACGCATTTAATTAAGAATGTCACCCCTATAAGTAGCCAGAAACGGATTTACACTATAGCCCCACTAGGCATGGGCCCTAGCGGTGGCACATTTTGGATAACATTGTTTTTAATAATTATGTTAACGACGTGTACATGCCTGATTTTCTTTAATAGAAATCTTTTCTCGAATACTAACTTTCGCCCCCCCCCC